>VYZX01010929.1:108064-119367 GCA_013401335.1 Brachypteracias leptosomus | reverse complement strand
TGAGAGAGGATTTTCTTCCTTATATTTGCTTCCGCATAATCAATGGAAATTTTAATAAGGTCAGAGTCAAGTCAGTGTTCAGGGCTCCTTAAAAATCTTGCATCTCCTTGCACACTAGAGCCTGGGTGGCAAAAGTAGTTCAAGTTCATAAGCATTTTTTCATGTAATTCAAATTAAGTTTAAAAAAGAANTTTACTTTCATGTTCATAATACATCTTACTTTGTGTGCTGAACCAGATTTTATGAAATTTTTTTCCAAGACGTTATCAAGAGCAGGATCAAGTTCCTCTCCAACATCTTCTATTAACAAAGGTCGACCAAGGGACAGGCAGTCTTCTATATGACTTCTGAAGAACTTGTGGTTCATAGCTGTAACCTACAAAGATTGGTTATATAGAGTGTATTTGCAAGCACATAGAAAACAGTATAAAATCTACTGCAGCTTTCAAAAATTATACTAATCCTGGGATATCTATACAAATAATTACATTTTTAGGGACCAACATTCATCTCTCCTGAAATTAATGGAAGTTTTGCTTCAAGCCTAACAGAAAAGGGGATTGTACATGATGTTTTTCTTTACTGGTATCTATTTATTTACTTATCTATCTAATCACTGTAGGATCTTAATACCTTTTAAATATTAATGGTTTTATGCTCAGAACACTAATGTGATGCAGGGAAATATTTATAGGGTTCAGGCAGGGAACCAGTGTTATATAGGAGGCCTGGTCTCACATCAGATGTTGAATTCCCAATTCAGTTCCCATTTCACAATATAAAGTCCTAAAATTGCTAAAAAATCACATAGACTCCTTTTCACTTATTTAAATTTAATAAATTAAACATAAGTCTTTGAGATGATAATTGAATAGCCTTTTCAGGCATCTGTTAATCCATGGTTTTGTGGTGGTTTTTTAACCAGAAAAACCCTAGGATAGACATGTTTTTAAAATAAATCCTTGTCTTGCAGGCACTGCTCTTTGGAAAAGGTATAATTAAAATATCTAGGGGCACATTACACAGTCTTAAAATGGTATATTATTTAAAAATTAATACCATGTTCCACCACTCCGCACTTTTAGAGTTGTTGTAATGTAGGCACATGAATATCCACCAAAACAGCAGGCTGCCTATGCTTTTAGTCAAAATGAAACTAAGGGATGAAGTTAGTGCTTAGTGACCAACAATATAACTATAAAAAAAACATAGCAAATTACAGTATCCCAGATGTAAAGGCATAATCGAAATGCTTGGGTATTTAGAGTCTTGACACAACTCTCTTCCTCCTGGTCTTTACAGGGGTAGAACTCAGATTCTTCTAACACAGCTGACACATGAGCTAGGATATCTAAAAGCCCATAAATGACTGAATTTTTACAAGGAAAGCTTCCTCTGCATTTGAAAATTGCATCTGTGTGTATTTAAAGCCATATAAGTTTTGAGATTACTCAGCATCTCAGTGGTTAAATCCCATTAGGATTCAAAAATTTCGTAAGCTGGGTGTCTACACATGCTGACAAGCCTCATAGACATTTTCCTCTGGCTTGTTAGTCAAATGTTATAGGATATGAATAGTGGGGAACAAGGAAACAGTATTTTAATCTACATCTCCCAGTCCCTGTTTTGTTGAGTATGTGATGTGCACACCAGCACATGGTGAGAGCAGCTATCAGAGGCCAACCAGCCACACAAATGCCTAAATTCTATGAATACAATTCATATGTGTTAGGACAGCTTTTCATTGTGTTTTTAATGAAGACATGCATTTTTCCAAGATCTTTGAATGTTGTACATTACTTTCCTATAACTTCTCAGTCAATACTTCCCATTTCTACACCATTTTTTGAGCACATTGAACTTACCAGAAACTGAATTTGGTGTGGGATTGAATGTTGGCCATTTCTTAACAGTGGCAGGAAACAGACATCTAGGACAAGCTCTAGAAGGTTAAGGATTTAGCTAATGACATCACCATGATGTCATCAGCATTCTGGAAGTCATCATCCTTACCATCAATTTCAGTTCCTTTTTCTTATCATTTTGAGTGAAGATAGTATATCACGGTATTTATGTGATAACCTACATTGTAGGATAGACTTGATTTATTAACAACTAACTCTTCAATATCATGTTTTATCTGGCCTCAAAATGTATCATGTGTTTAGATCTTTATCATAACCCATTTTATCCTTATTGGTGAAACAAAGCATGGAGGGTAGGCTGATTAGAAGGGGAAAAAAGAAAGTTTTGCATTAAATAGAAAATGCAGGTCCCAAAGAGGATGCACTGCCAGATAGAAAGTAAGAAGGATGGATAAATTAAGCAATAGACTTTTTTTCACATGTATTTAATCATCAAGTTGTAGCCTAAATTTGGGCTTTGAGATTGATCAAAGATCACTATTCTTTTTCCAATTCCATCCTTTTTCTTTTCTTTATTTTCCTCTTAAGATGTTATTGCAATGAAGTACCAACTGCCTGACCCTATCTAGTCTTAATTTTTCAAGTCATTTACTTCTCTCTACATTTCTCTTTCTCTATGACAAGTAATTAAAAGATTCAGCATAAAAATACATATGGCATAATATATAATTCCAATTTGCTCTTGAAACTGTCTTTCTAGGAGACAACAAAGCAGTACAAGCTATTTCACCCCGACACATATAGGGCATCAGTCTTGCTTTAATTTCTCCCTAGCCGCATACCATGAACATCAGATTTGAATTATATATGGCCAAAGTATGATAACAGAAAAAAACAGTTTTCATTGCTAACTATAATGTGAAATGACACACATATAAAAAATACTAAATGAACTATTCACCTGGAGTCCGTTATTCTTTTCCTTATTTTTAATCCAGATCTTTCCTTGACCTTGTGGATCGATCAGCAAAGGGTATCTAGATGCTTTTGTGACAATGATGCCATTCTGAATTGAAAGGTCATCATTTGGAAGACCCTGGAGGTTCCATTCACCCACTGTAGCATTGTCAACAAGCATACCAGTAAGGTTCAGGTCCTAATAGAAAATATGTAATTACAAAATTAGTACCAGTTAGAGGAGTTATACTAAAATCTTTGATGGAAGGTTTTTCTTTTTACTCTGATCATAATGCATGATAGAATGTATTTGGTAGTTATTGTTTATTGTTTTCTTTCTTTAAAGTTCAGTGCCTAAATCATTGAAGTTGGGCAGTAAAGAAAGTGAATTCTGTTGAGGCTTTGATGTCCATCAAAGAGTGCTGGAGAAACTCTGAAGCCAGTTCAATATCTAATGACAAGCTGATCTTGGTATTGGAAAACTCTTTTCTTGCTAGCTCAAGAGGAACGATCATCTTGGTCACAAGAGCTTCCTCCTGTTGTAAAGTTGTAGAGTGCCCTCCAAGTATGTATATGAATACAGGATAGCTTGTGGGAGACTCAAAGAAGAAAGAGGAGATGTGCAATGGATCAATAAACATGAACTATCTTGGAAAATTCTTGTTTCTATGGTCAGAACTCTTCCCAGCTTGTATATTTTCCTAAAGTTTTATTTGCACACATTGACCAAGCTGCTTTATTTTATTCACTATCGACAGTGACTGGCCTCTCAAGAATGTGCATGTGAAGAAAACGCTGCTCAAAATCATAAACCGAGATCTCAAAATTCGAAATATAGCTTAGTAATGAGGTGAGTTTAAACATAATAAAATTGGAGGGTTTTTGGTATTTTCTCCTTACAATTTTGACTGAAGAATTCTTATTTGTAAGCTTTCTCTACAAACATCTTTAAAAAGAAACAAAAAGCCTTCTCCTGCGAAATCACATAATTCAGCATCTGAAGCCTAAAGCAAAACTTCAAATACTGCGAGACTTGTGATACAATCATGAGAGACAGTGATACCAGTGCTTGTAAGACTCAAAAGCTTTTTTACACCTTGGATTTTTGTACTATTCTGCTTATCGAAGAATCTGAATGAAGCAATACAAATAACTCTCAGAAGGCAGAAAAACTTCAAGAATCCAATTTCCATTTGTGAAAAGGACAGCAAAGCATTTAATAGCCAAAATTTTCAGCAATTGGGATCTGAACACATATTTAGCTCCTTAAGCAGATAAGTAGGGTCTGAACAGCTTTGAATTTTTTCTTACTGCAGCAGGAAGTATCCATCACTCTGCAACTCTGAAACTTAGCTAATTTCGATGCCTAACTACATAGATAGCTAGCTAATTTTAAACAGCTCTCTTTAAATTGCTGTGCTTAAATGACTCATACACCCACAGCCAGTTAGTCTGTGACAAAGTAAGGCAGATGTCAAGCCTTTTGCTTGAACTGCAAAGCTGCTTTCTTTCCTGTGGTGTGAAGTATCAAGAGAAGCCCATATGCCATTTCTTGTGAGTACTTAATTCACTGGAAAAAATTAAAACTCTCTTCCATGCACTATCATTGAAATCATAATCCTTTCTTGAACACCAACTATCTAAACAGAATGGTAATTATGGTTTGAAGCTCATTAATTACGGCATTCTGTGTCTAACCTGTCTATATGAAAAAGAACATGCAACACAGAAACAATCAAAAAGTATTCCTCTAATTTGGAAGGATGCAGCTGAGTAGTAATGTCATTAGAACGCCTTCACAGAGGCAGAATTTTAGTTCTTTACATCTTGCTTTCTACGGACATTATACATCCAAGTTCTTATCCTTAAATGGTAAGAATCTTGACAGATATTCCCCAAGGTAAGTAGCTTTTAAGAACATTTTGTACACTGAATTTGAGAAAGAGCCTCCCTGGGGTGAATATATGTAGGATAGCTCCCATATCACAGTGGTAAAGAATCTTGCCTGAGACTGAACTACTGGTACTTTATTAACAAATCCATCTTGGCTTATGTATTACTTATCATCAGGAGCTTTCAAAGAGCTTTGCTGGGCAAGTCAGAACCATTCATCTTTGTAAGTCAGAGCATAAATTAGGCTGGGCTGTGAGGTTGACTCTGTCAGGTCAAGGTTAATCTCTGTTAAGAGAAGCATTATTCATCACTGAACATTAAAAAAAAAAAAAGATTCACCAGTAACTTCTATGAGATGAACAGCAGGACAAACTTCTCATGGCAAAGAGGTCTCCCTAATAAAGGTTTTAAGTGTCAGATGTTGTTAGAACCTGAAAAGAAGCAGCAGCAGAGATACTAATCCACCTTCAGCCGTTTCACAATGCTACAGCCACAGCTGTACACAGGTTGCTCACTTGCTCCCAGCACTTTCCAGTAGCACCTGCTCTCTCAAAAGCTTTGAGAGCTGTGGAGACAAGACATTTGGGCTTAATGCCTCCACTCCTATAGTGAGGGTAAGAGAGACTCCCTGAACTATTTCTCCAGTCTTTTCTGCTGGAGAAAACATACACAGGTATTCAGAAAATCAAGCGGAAGGCAACACAGACAAATTACTCAGGAAGATAGTTTTGATTATTGTGACCTAAATTCTGCTTTCAGCATGAATATGTCTTCCAGGTGCAAGGAAGAATATTAGACAGACCTCCTAAAAGTCACGGAATAGGAACAAGGCTCCTGCTGGCCATGAGCATAGCCTATGCACCAGAGAGCTGCCAGGTCTGGTGCTCCTGAGGCAGACAGTGGTAAATGAACAAGACTGCTGTAAAGGAACCAGCTCTGTACCACAGTCCTAGCGTGCAGGTTGCTCATTTTCATAAAGGAAGTGTGTGATGTGGCAGGGAGCCGGAGCTGCAGGATGGGACCCCAGCTCTGCTGCATTTTAGGCCACCTTTGCAAACACAGACTTAGGGCAATTGAGTAGAAGTTATAATGTCCAGATTCACTAAGAACAGCCTCACTGGTGCAAATGTACATGGATTTAAGAGTTTAGACTGGCATAAGCTGCAGTGCTGTAATCCAAGCTTTCCAAAATCCAGATTTTAATTTAATCATTTCAACAAGACACTTAAACTAAATTAAATGGTGTAGGTACACAGCAGAGGGTATGATAGGAGGGTATTCACTGAAAACACATGGAGGTGCAGAGGTGATATTTTCGGGTTCAAAATGTGCAGTGGTCTTTTCTATAACTGGGTGTAAGAGTATTTTTATGCCAATGAAGAATTAATCAAGCTACGGTAATAATAAAAATGTGAAGCTTTGAAAAGGAAAACCTGTCTAGTTCCATTTTACAGAAATGTGAAAAGTTGATATCTAGAGAGAGAGCAGATTTTTAGTAGCAGCACATGAGACTGTAGGTAGTAAAAGTGGAAATAGGATAAATCTTGCCGGGTCCCTGGAAGTTGGTTGGGGCATAACTCCCACCCAACCCATTCCGTGGGCCTAACTTGGGAGCTCCTGCTTCAAAGACTGCCTGGAAAACTGTAGGGGCACAGCAATATCAGATGTGGGGTGGCATTCCCAAAAACATATTCACAAGTTATTCCTTGTAAGGAGATAACTGAAATTGTTGAGGGGCACAGTTACAAAAGGTATTTTCTTCAATATACATATTTTTCACTTTCAGTAAAATGCTAGATGTGTCTAATTTGCTTGACTTTATGACTGAAATTATGGACACAACATGGTATTTGCAAAAAAACATCAACTCCGAGGGAAAACTGAGACTACTTGATGGAATCACTTGTGATAAAGTAAATCTATTCTAAGCTGGCATATTTTGTTTCCTATATTATGCAATTTCCTCCCCGGGCAGCTGACCCCAAGCATCTCTCTCAGATTTGACAGAGTGATGGCCTATATACCAATCTTGCAATGCATGACAGTATAAAGAGGATCTTAAAACATATTGTTTTAGAAGTTCAGCTGTCAACTGTTCAGATTTTTTATTTATTATAAATTTGATCAGATGTGACAGCCTGCATATAATCTTTCAATTACGTACTTTTCTGGGACAGAATATTCTGCACATTATTTCTCTGCAAGGCAAAGAGTAAGGTCAGGACAGAGCATGAACACTTACATTACTGTATGGAATCTTGCTGTTGTCCATCTCTTTCTTCCACAATTGGAGCAGCAAATTCCTGTACTCCTGATTGAAAGGTCCAGAGTAAGAGAGAAATCCAGTGGCCAGAAGAACATTCCCCACTAAATTGACAATTTGATTTTGAAAGTTTTTGCTGCTTGCTGTCCAACGAAGCTGTATGTAAAATATTAAAAAACTAGACTAAGCAGGTGCAAAGCTAACATGAAGATCTAACTTAAGAATGTATCTCTTTCTAGTAAATAATTGTTCTTCGAACTAGGAGAATTTTTGGCTTTAAATCATTCAAATGCGCTTGGAAGAGATGGCAACCACCTGACCAAGTGGAGAAAAAGCATCTTTGGCAACAAGGTGGCCAAACTGGTGAGAAGTGCTTTAAAGGATGAACGAAGCATGAGGGAGAGAATGATCAACAACCACATGAGCAAGTGGAGGACTGAGTTGGCAAACAAAATCCATGGGGTGATATAAACAGCAGGGACTTTGTAATCAATAAAGCAGTGCTAATGGAGGACCACCCCAAGCATATCCACATAAACAAAGAAGTGCCTACCAGACAGAATGATGGGGACAGCTTTTGTACTATTTCTGGAAAATTAGCACAGCTGGACACCTCTCTGAAGTGCTTGTGCAATAATGTGCACAGCATGGAGAACAAACGAGGAATGAGAGGTCTGCATGCAGTTTGAGAGTCATGTCATGGGGACCATGGGGACATGGTGGGAAGGCTTCCACAACTGGGGTGATGCAACAGGTGTATACAGGATTATTAGGAAGGACAGGCTGGGAAGGTGAGAAGGGGATTTTCCTTTCATGAGAGAGAGCTGCTAGAATGCACCAAGTTCTGCATCTGACACTCTAGGATAGACAATGAGCCAGTTGAGAGCTTACTAGTTAGGATCAGAGGGCAGAGCAACATGGGTGATGTGGTATGTGTCTGTTACAGACAACACAAGTAGCATTGTCTGTAGATGAGGTCTTCTTCAGACAATGGAAAGAAACCTCACACTTACAGGCCCTGGTCTACATGGAGGACTTTAACCACTTTCATATCTTCTGAAGGGACAACACAGCAAGACACATGAAATCCAGGAGGTTTAGAGGCATGCACTGACGAAAAACACAGGTAACTGAGGATCTTAATGAGGGAAGGTGGTTTGCTGAACCTCAGACTTGCAAACAAGAAAGAAGTTGTCAGGGATGTAAAGGTTGAGGGCAACCTTGGCTGAGAGAATTGAGATTGTTTAGCCTTGAAATCAGACAGTGCAAGGGGAGTTTTATGTGTACAAATACTCGATGGGAGGGTGGAAAGAAGACAGTGCCAGACTCTTTTCAGTTGAAAGGACATGGGGCAATGGGTGCAAATTGAAACACAATAAATTCCAATTAAACACACAAACCCCCTTTTTTACAGCAAGAGTGGTCAAGGACATGAATAGGTTGCTGAGAGAGGTTGTGAAGTCTCCATCTTTGGAGATATTCAAAACTCAGCTGGACAATGCCTTGAGCAACCTGCTCTATTTGACCTTGCTTTGAGCAAGGGTGGGGTGGATCAGATGATCTCCAGAGATCTCTGCTCTCAATTATTCTATGATTCTGTGATTTTCTGAATATAATTTTTGAGTTTTACTTATTTCTTTCTTTACAGATTTATATTCCCTTCCAATCACTCTGTATGCAATATTGGTCAGGACCCACATATTTAAATTTAGAAAATACACATTTAATCCAGTGCCAGTTGAGCCCAAGGCTCCAAGAGCCATAGATAGTCTTTTAATTTTTTGCCTTAATTTTCAAAAGTAGAATGAAATAACAGCTCTTACAAGAACTCATAGCACAAAGCTTCAGAAAACCCACAATAAGGCACACTAACTTCCTATTTTGGTTTTGCTCTAAAATTTAGAAACTCACTGAAAAATATGATAAGGCATCTAACACTTTTGACTGATATATTTTGAAGTACAGCTATGCAAACAAATGTTGAAGTCCTGGCCTCATAGGACATAATGATTGAAGTCAAAAGCTCTCATTAATTTTGACTCTGTATGAAATCAACCAAGGAATTATCAAAGCAAATAATCAGATGAGGAAAAAAAAGAGTATCTTGCTTCCTCTAGAAACCTCCAGGCTGAAGCCAGTAAAATAAGTTTCAAGCTCAGTGCAGAGGAAAATGATTAGCCCATAATTCTGTAGAAGGCTGCAGCAGAAATCTGAACTTCAAATAGAATTCAGGAAATTAGTCAAGCTTCAAATTCCTATTCTTGTATACATGGTGAGAAAAAGAAAGTAATCCTTCTTATAAATATTTTAGGATAATTATTTAGGTTAAGCCTAATTCCTCTTCTTACTAAAGCTAAAAGGAATTTGGCTCTTTGGCTTTAAATCTGAACTTTATCCCCATACGTGCTGTATGATATGACATAAATCTTCATATGTAAGAATTAACACATGAAATTGTTAGATACATTGAATTCAAGCAAAAATACACACATGAAACTAAAATGAAGTGTCAAATGATACCGAGATGTCACCATGCCTTGAATTTCTTGAGCACTACTAATGATCATTATGGAGTATTCTCAAAACTGAGCAATCTGCTTTCTGCTGGAAACAAACTCATATGTGCTAGTACCTTTTCTCCACCCAATCCTTCAATCAGAGCTGTGGCATTGTTCATCTTCTTCCTGCACGCCTCAGCGTCATCAAGTAAGGCCTGCTTCTCTTTCATAGCACTATCATACATGGCTTGTACTTGATCCAGTTCCATTTGCTTCTCATCCAGCTGAATTTGTGCATTATTCAGCTCTGTTTGGGCAGCTGCAAGTCTTCCCTCTTGCAGGGCTAAATTTGCCTACAAACATTTAAAAGTAAAGAGCAGTTAATACCTCTTATTTGGCAAGAGTAAATGACATTCATATAGTGGCAGATGTACAGTATTGGGTACTTCAAAAAATAATACGGAATTTTTCCTTTTTTACTTTCAACCTAAAACTGGAACACAAGCATAACATTAAAGTTATTCAATGCAATCTTAAAATGTTTTAATAAGATTTTCAGAATGATCTATTGATCATACAATGATCCATTATTTGAAATCACAATACACTTGAAATAGCTGCATACTAGATATATGAGGCAACCCATACAATATTTTCTGTAATATATTCTCAGTGCAAAAGAAAATAAAGATTGGATTATATCATGGATTATAAAATAACAATAATGATAACAGAAACTACTCTTTTCCCATCCATTACTTCTACAATAAAAATATACCAAACGTATTTTTTCCTTCTCTGGAAACTAAAACTCTAGAGACTTTTCTCACAACTCTATATAAATTTGATTGATGTGTTCCCAGTCATTTAAATGCAGCCTCTTAACTTGTATATTCATAATGGGGGGAGGAAGTACTCTGTGAATTCAGAATGTTTGCAAAGGATTAGAAACTGACAAAGTTCTTATGAAATTCACACTTACAGATAAAGGTTGTTTCCATTTACTCTGAATATTTAAAACACTTGTTTAAATATCATATATTGTATTTCTAGTTTTTCTGCTATAAGAGTTATGAAGATGGAAACCAAGAATCTGCAAAAAATGTTTTCTTACAAATATGAAACTTGACACTCATATCACACCAGAAGAGTAACAAAGATTCCTGGGATGACTCTTAATCAGTATAACCATGGGTTGGGTTTTTACATTAGATCTTGATGAAAAATATAGATTGAATTCTTATCAAAATATGCTAAAATCAGCAAATGCTTCTTGGTTTGCATAGAGAAAAAAAAAAAGAGAGGAGCCAAGATCACATTTTGAGATCTCAACATGATAAAAACTGCAGCATAAAACTTGGTGGATTTCAAAAGACAGGTCTGTGAGCAGGGAATTAGAGAAGCACATAGGTACTAATCAACATATAGTACTACTTGACGAGTTACACTTCTAGAGAATAGCACTGTCAGAAAGAAATCACTTCCTGTAGGCACTGTGTCTGTTGACAGATCCTAGAGATAAAACAGTATTTTATAATGGAAATAAGCCAGCAAAATGGCTGCTCATAAAATATCCATCATGTGAGAATGTTGAAGTATTTTACTCCACTGTTTCTGAAAGAGAACATTAAACAGCATCTCCTAGAGATAAATACTGTAGAATCAGGGAGTCTTGTTAAGATCCATCTAGGCAGATTTCAGAACCACTGCTGTTATTTTTTAGTGAATCTTGGAGTATCAGGAAAAATTTAAACAGTAAAGGAGTTTTGAGTAGGTGATATAGTGTTAGTGTCCTGCACCAGGGCAGAGATGGGGAGGGGGAGAGGG
>VYZX01010929.1:50094-98449 GCA_013401335.1 Brachypteracias leptosomus | reverse complement strand
AGTTTGCGAACAGTTGCGATGTCAGAAGGTTTTATTGTCTGAAAAATTAAGAAACAAAAGAATCCATTTATTTAAGCAATCATTTGATGACAGTGAAAGCTGGTTTTGGACTGTATACATAATGCAGGTGCTGCAGGTTTGCAGGTCATTCAGAGGCAGTACTGCAGAAAGTCCTTCAAGCTTGTACCACTCAATGACTGCTCTATTACCATCTTACCTCTCCGCTGCCTCAATTGTCAGTTTTTTTAATACAAGGATTAACATGTCAGCATTAGTCTTTTCAATATTTTTTTTTCAAGTCAGAAGCATAAGTCATATTATTACAAATAACAATCATTAATTACATACATGTTTAGAACATCTTTGATTCTGACCTGCAGGGCTGCCTCGGCTTCTTCCAATGCAGGTCTTGCAGCTTCAAGCTTCTCTTCTGCTGCTGCTTTATCCATGGCAAGGTCATCCACAATGGCCTGAGCCTTGTCTTTTACCTTTTGCACCTGCATTTTCACTTTTTCAGCAGCTTGGGCTTTCATAGTTACTTCCAATAAAACTTCATCAGCTTTTTTTGAAGCTACAGCCAAATCTTTCTCCTTCATCACCAACTCTTTGGAGAGCTGATTTACTGAAACCTCAGCTTCCATCAGTTTCGCAAGACCTGTGACGAACAAATTCCATTTTAGCAATAGGAAGACCTATTGAGAGAGAAGCTTTAGTGAAGCAATCTGGATATATAAAATAAGTCACTCAGATTGATATTTAGGAACTCCAGTGAGTGACTGGAGTTTATTGAGTACCAAAATTAAGCAGTGGCAATACTCATTTGTTATTTAATTTTTTTCTTCTTTTAAATTTTTTTTAAATGGGCAAAAGACTTCAGAATCTGTCACTTGATCACTTATTTATATTCTTATATATGAGAGGGACACTAAATATTAAACACACATATTGAAAAGCATTAGTATTGTGAATGACACTCTTAAGGATTATGTGTGCAATTTCAGAAATCCATGAGACCATAAGAAGTGCCAGACTCTATTCCCTCTACAAAACAGAGGAGGAACCCAGCAATTTGAGCAATGGAAGTGAAGACACAAGGAGACTAGGCTGAGCTTCTAAATACAACATTACATGAAGGTCCAGATGAGATGGGGGTAAGAGAAACTAAAGATTCTTGAGTTATACAATGCTCCAACATTTTTATCAAATGATGAGAAAATCACTTAGAAAAACTTTAATTATAAAAATCCTTATATATAAATGTATGTATCTAAATGTAAATGCATCATATAAATCTTTCTAACGCTCAAAAAAACCCACCATATATGTTCCTTCCAGGCACCCAGCCACCCTCTACCTATGGAGGCATGTGTACATAGCCCAGTTCTGCAACTGGCAACAGTGGGAGAACAAACAGTTTAAGTTCACCATCGCTTCTACACCATTCAGTTTCAGAAACTGTTTAATTTTTTATTGTAAGACCTTGTGCAGCGCAATATTTCAGAAATTTTACATTTGGCATATGAATGTTTTGTTAAAAGATTCTTCAGAAAGACTGAATATGAACAGTTACTTACCTTCCCTCAGATTTACTTTTAGCATGTTTAAATGTTAAAACCAGGATCTCAGTAATTCTTTGACATGCACACATGTCAAAGCAGGAGTTTCAGCTATTTTAACTGCTAACTAATACTATTTTCAAAACTCATCTGCAATCTGCAACATTCTTAAAGTTCATTGAAATAAAATCTCTACATATTTTGTAATCACACACAACACAGCTGAAAACATGAGTATGCTTCCAATGAAATTGAGATCACAATTTAAATCCCTACTTTTACATTCTTTTACTCAGACACTTGTCACCTCTTTAAAAACAAATAAACAAAAATCAAACAGATTTTGCAGTACCTGTTCTTATGCGTTCAGACAAACTTCCAACGTTGGCAAACTTCTCTTTGTAAATAGCTTTGTAGCCTCCAATGAAGGACAGGTAAGATTTTGGAGTCACAAATGTTCGTCGCCTATATCGTTCAAAGTATTCAACACATTTTTCAGCCACAATATCTTGAAATGTTCCCATGGTGTTAACAACACTCTGTTTCACTTCATCTGTGCACTCAATATGGTAGGAAACTAAAAAATGCTGTGCAACTGCTACAAGAGCATCTTTAGGCCAGCACTGGAACCAGTCCATGGTGCAGCCTGAAATCAGACCTGGAAATTTGAGTGCACGAGTTCTGAATTTTTCCCCAACAGGAGAAAAACAAAGAACTACATGCAGGTTATTACGAACTCGAGCAAGAAAATAATTATAAAGATTTTCACTAGTGGGAGCACGCCTTGGGTACTCCCTCTTCATTGCTGGTATTAGGTCTTGCGTGATTTCACCTATTTCATCTCGTGCAAAAAGATTTGAGACTTCACCTGAAGCCAAAACATTGTTCATGTACTCAAGAAAAGACTCATCTCTGATTTCATTGTCCGTGAATATAAAGACAATGCCCTTTCCTTTTTGCCCAGCAGTGCGGTACAAGATTTTCAGATCATCCAAAAGGTTGTTGGTGGCATATGTTCTGGGATGGAAAAGGATTAAAGGAGAGAACAAAAATTACAGATCATTTCAGGAAACACCCATCATCTGGCTCAGCTTCCTTAAGGAAAGAAAAAATCTGCATAAGAAATTAATACCTATCTCCTGCTTTCATTTTTTAGTTGTTTTTCTTTTTCTTAAATATTTTAACAAAGTGAATGATCAGCATCATAAATCATGGGAAAAGAGATGAGGTCAAAAGAATAACATGCAGGAAAGAAGATGGTAAGAGCAATACTATGTCTAAGGTAATTATGATGCTGCTTTGCATTCCTACACTTTGCAGATGTAAATTCTGTATTAGAACTGTAGGTTAATACAGCTGGATTAAGTTGTCAGGTAGATTCTGATACCTGTAACCATTACATAAATACAGCTGGATTATCTTTTGAAGATACTGAGAGCAGGTTAAAGGAAATCATTAAGAGACATGAAAAAACAACACAGAGGGTTTTATTGTGCTATCTGATTTAAATGAAATCTAACCCCAGAAATTATGCTTGAACATTATCATTTGGTCTGATCAACTCTGCTGCAAATGGAGACCTTGACTGAATGTTTCATTACATCTTTTACAGCTGGTGCACACAAGTAAGGTTAAGATGAAGTCCACAAAAATTCAACTACAGATTTCAGACTATGGAATATAAAATGAAGTAAAGCAAGGTTAATAAAATTGCAGATTTTATCCATTATGTTCTTAGCCAATTAAAGCTGAAATTAGGAACCTCTTTTCTTTGAAACGAGTTTCTTATTTCCAAGAGTCTCTTCAAAGTCATAAATTATACATGCAATACACATGTCTTAGTCTTCAGTATTCAGTAATACTCTGTTTTTATATTAAATATGCCATACAAAAAGTTTTCCATTTCTCTTTCAGCTCCATCTTATAAGCAGCAAACCAAAGACCCAGGATCTGTCATCTACAGACTGTGAATTTGCACAGATGCTTTTGATTGAAAAAGTAGTTTACAATGAGAATAAAATGTGTGATAGGCTTGCATTTCTTTAAACTGATTATGGGATGTCCATTTCTATGGTAAATTAAGGAGCAAATGTCTATGTACACTGCTTTGTGTTACCTTGTTAAAGTAATCTGAAAGGTCTCATATCCAGCAATATATGATGCTAGTTTGGTCAGACTCTGTTTTCCAGATCCACCCACACCCACCAACAATGCATTTCCTTGTGGGGTACGAATAATTCGTGATATTTTAATCAAATGGATGATTGCATCCTGTGTATTGAGAGNGTGTAGGGATGGGGTCAGGAAGGTTGAAACAGAGCTGGAGCTGAACCTGGAAAGGGATGCAAAGAATAACAAGAAGGGCTTCTACAGATATGCCAACCAGAAAAGGAAGGTCAAATAAAGCACACCCCACATTGTGAGCAAGACTGCCAAGCCGGTAACAAGAGACAAGGAAAACACTGAGGTATTCAACAACATTTTTGCCTCAGTCTTTGTTGGCAACCTCTTTTCCCACACCTCTTGAGGGGATGGACCACAAGACAGGGACTGGGGGAAGAAAGTCTCTCCTACTGTNAAAAAAAGGATGAAAATATATAAAAATTATATCAGTAATCCAACTAAAAGCATATCATTGAGCAACTGCCTCTCAACAGCTAGATGACTTCTCAAGCCTACACCAAAAGACTCAGCCCTGTACTGATCAAAATCGGCAACAGATTTCCCCATGACTTCAGTGGGCAGCAGGGCTAGCCCAAGAGAAATGTTCNTTGGCTGATGTAGCTGCCAAGCTACTCTTCATGATGTTTGAAAAGTCATGGCAGACAGGTGAAGCCACTGGTGACTGGAAAAAGGGAAACATTGCATCCTTTTTTAAAAAAGGTAGAAAGAAGGACCCTGGGAATGACTGATCTGTCAGCCTCACCTCTGTGCCTGGAAAGATCATGGAACAGGTCCTCCTAGAAGCTCCTAGGAGGCACATGGAAGACAAGAAGGTGATTTGAGACATCATGGCTCCACCAAGGGCAACTCCTCCCTCACCAGCCTAGTGGCCTACAATGGAGTGACTACATCAGTGGACAAGGGAAGAGCTATGGATGTTGTTTATCTGGCCAGGAGATAACAGCATGGCTTTATTGAGTTTATTTGTAAGACTCATTGGATACAAGCCTAGCCATTCTGAGCTATCTCCAAAATAATTTGATAGAAACATACAAGATCCACATATTAGTAAGTGCAAAAGAGCAGGCACTTTCTGTATTAATATATTTACAGGCACTAATACCTTGAAAAATACCAAGTCCATCTTTGATCCTCTGATGGTTTCATTGTACTGTTGCATGCACATTCGTAATCTTTCAGCCAAATAATCCAAAGATGGGGTAGGCTCATAAATTTTAGGAGCCTTCAACTCTGCATCATCAAGTTCATCTCCAGTAGCTTCTGGGATATCACGTAAGAAATCCACAAAGTATAATTCTGTGGATTTATCTTCAAATAGATTTTGACCATGTTCTTCAGAAGCAATCTACAACAATACATAGAGGATTGCTTTAGTAACGAAACATTTCATTGGCTTCTTTCTGTGGCAAATACTAGAACACTATTTGCCTACCTTTTTCATCATATCTTCAAACCAGTCTTTATCACTTTGGCTGATGAACCTGTCTGCAATAACACGTCTGCATTCATGCTGGAACAAGGCTACCAAAACACTGATGCTCTGGCAGACTTCAGAAGTAACTGTAAGTATTCCTTGCCAAATACGACTGAGGTCTCGTAAATTAAAGATGTAATGAAATTTAGCTGGTGTTGGTAACATCTACAAAATAATGTCATAAGTTACATTCAATTAACTCCTAAATAAAAATATTTTCTATCTAGTATTAAATGAATATGGACATTTTTCACAAACCTCAAAATCAATACTGCATTAAAACAGAAATACATGCTTGGTATTTAAGAGGTAACAGTAAAAATTAAGAAATGACAGTAGCAAAGATCAGTTCTTTAATTTCACATAGATCTCACTTGAGTTTCTTTGAATCTTTCATGTCCCAGTAACATGCACTGGCGAGTAGCCAAGACAGATTAGTTAATGGTGGCATTGAAGGCCACAGTAAAAATGTCAGCATTGCTTAACCTGTGCTGCTGCTCCTACTGTTTCTTACCAATCATTTCTGTCATTCTCTTTTGTCTCTTCCAAGAACATACAAGGAAAAGTTCATGAGGAAAAGCAGATGAGGAAAGGCAAAGAAAAGAAAGCAGAAAAAATGAGAAAAGAATTTGAAAAATGAAAAACTTAGCAAAAGCCACAGTTTCTCTACAGGCAGTTAATTAGCAGTAATAAGCACCATTTCTGTTGACTCTACTGGTCAGAGGATGACTGGTCAATAGTTTCACTAGAACTCTATTTCTCTGCATAAGCCAAGTTTATGCCTACAGTTGAGTTGTCTGGGAAATTCTGACCCACCTTTTCTGGACTAGAAAATATAATTTACCAGAGCGCTGCCTGCTCCTATCTTTCCACCACTCTCCTTCACACTTTTTGTTAGAAGATTTAATTTAGCACACATTTCTGTGCTGTAACTTTACTCTTAACTTTTCAAATTTCAATCTACATATAATTTTTTTTTTCTATTTGAAAGCAATATCTGCTTAGGAATTTCTGGTAAATATGTTTACAATCTGTTTGAAATGGAAGAAGTAATTGTGTAGAATTTACTAAATATCAGATTTCATTTGTTTTGAACTGATTCCCTCTCTGGTAAATTTGACTTCTTTCCTTTAATTCAGATCTTAAAAGTTTCTCACAATCCCAAACATCTTTACAAGAGATTCCTATCTAATTTTTAATTTATGGTTCCTCGTACCTTTGACATTTTCTCAATCAGAAGACCTCTAAATCTTCCTATCAGCTTTGCTTACTATATTATACTTACATCATGTATTTCTTACATTAGCTATAGAAGGTGCTGCATATGATTATGCTTTTAGTTAGCTAACTAGGTGCTGATAGCAACAAATTCAGAACAGAGGCATCAGCCAGCAGTTATACATACAGGTCACAGCCTCACAATATGAAGTATGAACACACATGACAGTACAAAAGACCTGGGTCGTCTTGCTTTGTCATGCTACAAATGTTTCAAAGGCTTCTTAACAGACATAATTTTACCTTTGCTTTTGTCGCTTGCCAAACCTTTCGGGTTGTCGATACTAATGCTGAAGCCAGTTTACATATTTCTGCAGGGAAATGTTGTTGTTCACAGAAATAACCTTCAGCTACTGTTTGAAATATTTTGTCAATAGAGGAACTGGAAGGCAGTGTGCAGTTGTAGATGGTGAACTGGCGTTTCAGGCGCTGTGGGATGTCGTTCCGACCTCCCCCGGGGTGAATCATGGCAGCTACAAACTGGATGTCAACCACATTTGTGAATTCTCCTGGCTTCTCCAAATTGTAGAAACCTTTTTGTTCCATCAGTTGTCTTACAATCTCATTGGTGATCTAGTTATAGCCAAAAAACCAAACCAAACCAAACAAACAAACAAAAAAACTGAGTCAGGGTTCTCAACTTGAAAAAAGGAAACAGGCTATCTCCAGCATAATAAATTAGTAGACAGAAGGCAGGAGGAATCAAAGACACCTCTTATCTTTCTTAATTTCAGGTATTCTGCTGGACACTTCAGCAATTCATAAAGCCTTCCAACATGGTATTAAGTGCTCTGATGCAGTGGATTGGCTGCATGTAAGCAGTTGTGGACAAGAAGTCAGACATTCAGCTGTATTTCCACAATATCAGTCTAAGAAAATTCAGCACTTCAAAGTTTCAAGCCAGATGATATATTCACATTGACACAGGCACTTAGATAGTGACAAAGAATGGTTAGTTTAGCACAAAGAATAGTCACACATTCACTTGCATACAGGCAGTGAGAGAACAGGATTACAGAGCTATACTGGGAGCAGGAAAATTACTTTTTCTCAGCAGTAATTTTTTTGAAGTCAGATTTTCAGAGTACAGGTGTATAAGTATTCATTTATGGATACCTCAAGACATCTCACTAGTCTTGGATGTCAACTGTGATTTTTGATTTCACCTAATAATAACTGTACTTTAAAGTCCAGAGCAGATGGAAGAAGGAATGAGTCTCTGATAGCTTCTTGGATTTGCATGCTTCCTTTCCCAGATTGGTTCTTAGTACAGCTAGTTTGTAAATTCTGCAAGCTCTGTATGTAACCAAAACAAAAGGTTTAAGAGCTATAAAGATTGCACCAAGTGGCTTGATGCTGACCCTAATCTTTTGGAACAGACAGCTTATTACTCTTGCAAAGACTGGCTTGGGGAAATTGCTTTTGGTAGACATCATTGGTCTAGTTGATATTACGATATCTTTTCCTTAAATTTTGCTATTTTTGCAACCCACAGATCAGCATTTCCATCAGCAGCAATGGTAAGATCACCAATTCCCAAATGTCAACATATTCCTTTTACCTGATCACCCCATTCATTAATCACAGGCATGTTGATGTCATCAATAAAGACTGTCATTTTCTTCCCTGCTGGAGGACCATATGTGGTGCCCATTCTTTTATCTATATAACTTTCTATGCTCCTTTGGAACATATTTGGTAGAGTTGCAGAAGAAAAGTTTAGGCATTTAGTCAAGTGAACATCAGGATCATACTTGCTTGTGTAATCCTGCAAGACAAACCAATTTAAGTAAAGTGCACCAGTAACTCCAGATGAATTCAGCCAAAAGGAGATGCAGATGCTCAGCAGCTCTGCAAAAATCAGACATCTACAAAATCTCAGTCCTGCTATTAACTTCAAAATGTCAAACAACAGTTTATTTAAGGCAAATATAC
Source organism: Brachypteracias leptosomus (assembly GCA_013401335.1). Lineage (NCBI taxonomy): Eukaryota > Metazoa > Chordata > Aves > Coraciiformes > Brachypteraciidae > Brachypteracias > Brachypteracias leptosomus. The sequence goes on along the minus strand of VYZX01010929.1, from coordinate 90,022 downwards.
GACCTGAAATTCAAACAAACTCCCAGTTAATGTTTCACATAAAGTTTCTAAGCATTAAAATTTATAAGCTTTTAACAGACTTCACTAAATGTTACAACAAGTAGACATGTGACAACTCAAGATGCAAACAAATTTTGCATTAGCAATTGGAAGGGTTCATCTAAATTCAAGCTGTTAGTGATGATCTATTACAACAGTCTGCTAGGAACAAGTGAAAAAGTAAATCCCTTTTCACATTTACACTACAGCACCATTTCTTACAACAAAAGTAGTGTAAAGGAAAGGTAGAGTAAAATTAAACCCAGCTACACTGCATTTACTGATAGTTATCCGCTCTTAATGAAGAAAGGAATCCTTGGGTTTTATGAATGCACACAATTCTTACAGCTGCTGAGGATGCCCTAAAGCAACAAAGTTCCACTTTTCATATTTAGTGAGGTTTCATAATAGAACTGGAAAGAAAAATATGTAACCCTGGAGTCAAACCATGGCATATATATAAAGCACGGGAAATATTTTGTTTAGCAGGAGTCCTGAGACAGAAAAATAGTATTAAAAATTCTAGATTTCCAACATTATTTCTTTTTAAAGATTCAAATCTTCTGCAATGATGACAAAGCCGAGTACCATTTAAATTCTTATCTTTATAACAGGGTCGACTAGAAATGTTCCCATTTTGGTACCTCAGAAAAAATAAAACTATATCATTGCTGATTAAGTGCTCTAAGAACAACTGCAGTGAGGCATACACTCTGTGTGACAACAGAAAGGAGGACACAACTAAGTCCTCTCAAAATATTTTCATGAATATTGTTAAACTGTTACTTTTGTTGATATAATGTTGTTTCAATTATCTTGGTTTAAGAAAAGGTGTTCTTCAGAAATAGTTTTTTCTCAGACATCACATAAATGACAGTCTACATACACAATGGAAACACAACATTCCTGTATTTGGTGAGTGACAGCTGATGGGTTGGTGCAGGTCACTGCTCAGACCTCTCCTCAGGGCTCCAACAGTTTGTACAAAACTAATGTACCAGGTGCAGCTGCCCAGGTGCTGGCAGCCGGGGATGTGGGTCAGCCCCTTGCAAGAAGAGGACAGAGCTTCCACATGCCAGACACAGCCCATTCCAGCTGGCTCCAACAGACCCACCAGAACCATTCAGCCTGTGTAAGAAAGGGCCAAATGCTGCCTGGCAGTTGGGAGAGAGAAGTGAGAAAAAAACATGAGAGAAACAGTCCTGCAGATACCAAGGTGAGGGTAGAATGAAGGGCAGGAGGTGCTCCTGGAGAGATTCCCTTGCATCCCATGGAGAAGACTATGGTGAGGCAGGCTGTCCCACTGCAGCCCATGGAGGACAACATTGAAGCAGATAACTGTACTGCAGCCCCTGGAGGTCCTCACATCACAGTAAGTGGATGTGCTCTGAAGGAAACTATAGTATACGGAGAATCCACAACAGAGCAGGCTCCTGGCAGGAGCTGAGGCCTGTGGAGAGGAGCTGATGCATGAGCAGGTTTGCCAGCAGGACTTGTGACCCTATACAGGACCCATGCTGGAGCAGTTCGTGAAGGACTACATCCTGTGGAAGGGACCCATGTGAGAGTAGGGAGCAGCGTGAGCAGGAAGGAGCAGCAGAGAGGAGCTGTTATGGACTGATCACAGCCCACATTCCCCATCCCCCTGTGTTGCTTGGGGAGGAAGAGGTAGAGGAGTTGGGGATGAAGGACTGAAGGTGAGCCTGGGAAAAACAAAGGGTGAGGGAAAGGTGGTTTTAGTATTGTCTTTGTTTTTTACCATTTTACTCTATTTTAAATTAGCAATAAATTAATTTTCTCCAAGTCAAGCCTGTTTTGCTCAAGATGGTAATTGGTGAATGATCCTCCTCTCCTTAACTCAACCTCTATCCTGTTGAAAAAGGGAATGGAACTAGTGGCTGGGTGGGGTTCTTGCAGCTAGCCAAGATCTACCCACCACCACTATGAATACACAACCATTCAAAAAACACAGTTGTGTTTTATTCATTATGGCAGGGTACTTTACCTGGTAACAGTAATATTCCACAGTACATTTTGTCAGTTAAGCTGTCAGGGAATTTCAATTCTGCCATACCAGTTTCACATTAAATTATGGATTTTTTTCAATTCATGAATTTATAGTACAGAGTGTAAAGGTCTTATATAACGCTTCATTACAAGGTCTTTATTTTGATATGTACTGATGCCTTAATGCTGAAGACTACTTCAGATTAATTCAGATTACTACACGAAGTGTTTTATATTAAAACTTGTTTACTTTTTCATGAAACCAGCTTGTTAAATCTGAAAATTTATTTTCCAAGAGTAAAGCAAAATCCTAAAGAAGGTGAAAGCAGAAGTGGAACCATTGTGAAGGCAGTTAACTTTCACTCCTAACCTTAAACAAGATCAAATATCTACTGGCATTATGCTCCCTTGTGTAAGGAACATACTCTGCTCTATAGAATAGACATAGGGTAAGCAACTCCCAAGAATCAGTTCCAACTATTTTTAGGGACAGGAATGGCATCTGAAGGATGGATGTTGCCAGTATCTGGCTAAATTCCAGTATGCAGAAGATCAAGACCACCACCCAGACCTCGCCTCTTCACTCTACTAAAATAGTTCTCCAGCTGGTGCCAGGAACAGAGGTTGACATTACACCGGCACGCACGTTGGCATCAACAGCTAAGCTGAAGAAGTAATATTAATGGCTGCTGGCACTGGTACAACTCACTTTATGTCAGGGCTCGGAAAGCACATGGCTGGTGGACACAAAATGGCTCCAGGTTTTAAGAAAGCCAAAGGTCAAGTTAGGCCAACGTTCTTCAGTTATTTTCAGTTTTGAGATCTCTGCAAATCCTCCAGTGGAGGTACAAGCGCCTGTGTGGCAAATCCAGCTATCCCAACAGTAAATCAGTTTTATTTAGCTACCTCTCATTGATCAAAGAGTCTTCAGATTGCCCCAGAAATCACAGACACCATGCTGACAATCATTACACTTGCATTTTTTCAAATAAGGGATGCCAAGTTCACTATGACATCTGGGTTTGTTCAGCCTTTTCATTATTGGCTCTTCTGTAGTAATTTTTTTTTTAAGTGTCATATGATTAACCTGCACCATTTTATAATATGGAAAGCATGTATTTATTAATTTAATAGCAATCCTGCTATTATTTTATTCTGCAGAAACAACAATATGTCTTTTTCAGTGAAGGAATTAAGAGAGTAGATAATAAACACTGAATTTACCCTCTGAAAAATCACGCTAAGTAAAGAAGGAAGTTTTTTATTTCTCTTCAGTTTGGCTTGTGAAGAAAGTCTGTGCAAAAAGGGTGTACAAAAGATCAGTTCACACATGGCACCATCGACAAAGTGCAGGGAAATAAAAAATCCTCCAAGGATTGGTATTTTCTTAACGAAATCTCCAGTTTGACTTCTCAAAAGAAAAGAAAGCATATGAAAGAGCATTTATCACATGACCTTGTGGCCATGGTTAGCAAAGTTTAAATGAATTCTTTATATTAAATTAGATACTTATGGTTTTTTGCTTCTGGGCCATGTGAGTACTGGCAAAATGCCTCAGTAAGAATGCTAGTATGTAATCTTAAGAAAAATCAAATTACTCTTACACTTCAATTTAACATTCGTGCCAATGTCAATGATTGCAATGTTATCATACGAAGATATGACATGTTTTTCCATTCCACCTACCTTAATCATAACTGTTTTTCCTGTTCCCTGTTCCCCAATTAGCAGAACAGCTTTTCCTTGCTTCATGATTGTGTGCATTAGAAAGTTTGTTCGGACACTGTCTACATTTGGAACTAGAATTGAAGTATATTCTGGTATTGAATCTATAGGGTGAATATATTCAGGGACCTGCATAAGAAAGACATGCAAAAAGTTTAAGACTTTTTACCTGCCCACACAATCACTTTGCATCAGAACACAAACCCAAATGTACTCCATAAAATGTTTTGCTAATGTACTTTTCTTCCTGAAAGCCACGCATTCATTTATAATCAATCAGTACCGTGCCAAGTCTTTCTAAAAGGTTGTTAGACTAATGGGATATTTTCACTCCACGCTTTTCCTTACTGAGAGTTCTTAAACAGTAGGGCGATAGACAGCAGGCAAAGCTAAGATCACTTCAGTTTCACTTCCAAAACTATTTCAAGTGCATGTTTCTATTCTCTGCCAAAGATATTTATGGAGAAAAGAAAAAAGTATATATATTTCAAAAAAACCCCTCTTGAGTATTTGCTAGGGTTAATCATCCTAACCAAATTATGAAAGGTTTTAAATAACAAAATAATGTAACTTTTACCAAGTACATCTTTCTTGTATAGTCATTAAGAAAGCTTAGCATTTTGCAGCATACAAACCTTCTTTGACCAGTGCTCCCATTGGCCACAGGCATTGATACCAAATTCAAACATGGTTTCTTCTCCATTCACAGCTGGCAGTTCTTTCACTTCAGAGTGCTTCCGTAGGAAGAGCTCCATTTTCAGCCTGTCATCTGGTTCCAAAAGAGCTCCAGTTGACCACATTACAGCAAAAATGAACAAGCGAGCAATATGTTCCTTGCTGAGCTGCTTCTCATTTCGGTCGGACAATAAACCCTGCAAAGCAGATGTAACATGTAACCACTGCCCTCCTAGAACAACGTCCCAGCACAAGTAACAGAGTGAGAGAGAGAAAAACTCAATGTCATATCTACCTGTAGGAGGTCAATAGCTTGTCTGATGTACATACATTCTAAAACTGGCATTTTTGGTGTCACAGCAGAGAAAACAAAATCTATGACATCCTGGAAAGGAAAAACATCACTTAAAGAATCTGTTTACCAGTTTCAATGGTATGATTTATTCTTAGATGAGACCTATTTCTTAATTTCAAATATATTCTAAACATTATTCCAAACAACATTCAGACTCAGACCATGAAATTTTGCTAACAATAACATATTAGAAAAATAACTTTGATGCACCACAGTGAGCAGAATTATTCATACAAGCTCCATACAGCAGTTTCCTGAAGAGCAATTTGAAGACAGCCTTTCAGTTACAACAGGGATCTGCCATTTGTGCTCTCCACTGTAGATTTTAATCTACCATTGCCATTTTTGTAGTAGGAAGATAAAAGCAGTAAAATTGCTGTAATGATACCTGTATAATGCACAACCTCACCACTATCTGTCTGATCTGTTCTGACTGCACCATAATGTGTCTGTCCCTCTTGAAACCAATACTCTTGGTTTTCTGTAGAACCCTGGCAGAATCCATAGGGAATTCTGCAATTGATTTTAATGGAGCCTGGACATTCCTCAGGTTACTCCATAGTGATGGCTACCATGCCTGCCTTTGCTAAGCATTCTGCAACATCTGATGTAAAGTCCTCTCTGAGATTTGCAGTGCAGAATTACTTTAACTGCCACCTATACTAGGGACTAATGTAAATTATAACCTACTTTCACATTCATTTAACAACTATTAATATAATTCCCTCCCTATGGGTTCCATTTGCCTTCATAATCTTCAGAAATCAACACTGTCTAATCATCCTGGAGAGTAAAAGTACAACAGGAACACTATGCGAGATAGCAATTTTTGAGGGTTTCCATTTATGCTCCCATGTCCTGTCAGTGAGAAAGTTTAGACAATGAGTACATTCAATCACCCAAAGATGTAAACAATCACCTACACACTCACAAGTTTTGTTCCAATTTTCAGTTTACTTCTTTTGCCACTAAAGTTCTCTAAGTACCCTATGCTGAGAATCTTTTGGCACAGAGGCTGAATCAATATTTTTACCCATTCTCCTAGTTCCACATCACTGGAATAATGGATAACATAGACGACAAACATTATGAGAAAAAAAAACCACTTAAGCATCTTAATCTAGAGTTGGGCTCATGGCTAAGTGGTCTGAGAAAGAAGAATGAAAGTGAGCATTCATTGGAGGAGGCAGGCTTAGAAAACATATCTTTTTTGTTATTTCTTGTTGACTAGCCTAAGTACTTCCACCTCTGTGTGTTGCTTTTTGTGACTTTCCCTCTAAAATGTCTGGTTTGCCCCCAGCAGTGCACAGGGTGCTCAAGTGACTAACTGAGGGGGTTGTGGGAAGCACAAGGAATGGGTAGAAGTAAGGCACTGCAAGCAGTGTAGGAGATTCAAGTCTAAAGACCTTTAAAATCTGTACCTAAATCTCTCTGAGATTCAGTTTCTTCATCTGTGAAATAGAGTAGATGTCTCACAGGACATAGGAAATTGTTTAATAATTGATTTGACACACTCGGAATAAAGATATTTCATGAGTCAAAGTAGTCTGTACTTTCAAGAGCCCAATTTTCACCGGAACGAGTTTTATTGTACTTATGAATCCCATGAGGTTTGCGTAATTCTTGTTCTTTGAGTTTAAGAAAAAAAAAAATCAGGTCCATAGACACTAGTATTTTATTACTACTACTTTTAAAACAATACATGGCTGAAAGATGGATGCAAGATCAAGATAGCAATGAGCAAGAATTAACTACTTAGTAGGGTATTTTGTTTGGACAGGGTGTCTGGAGAAGTGAGTTGGGCCATGACACATAAATAGTGAAGAATTTGGATCAGGAATTTGTTATTCCTTACAAGGAGACTGCAAAATTAAGTTAGATGGTTAAAATTCATATAAGGAAAGAGCCTCTTGCACACTGTACTGGCACTGTGGAACTCACTGGACTGTAGAACTCTCTTTAGGACAAGAAGTTTGTAATGTACTCAAAGGATTTAGACAAGCACAAGAACAATTAAATAATGCAAAGTTATTAATATTTGTAATATTAATTTGAACATCAGCATTTACATTTTCAAGCTAAGAAACTCTTTGGATTATATATTAAACTCCACTCCAGAGGCAATAGAAGCCTTTACGCAAATAAGATTAGGGTGAGATTTAATGTGGAGGTAGGAATAAGTCACATCTGACTTCTCTGCTGTTTTTAGGACTTCCAGAAGTCTCCAGAATAGGTCAATAAGGGACCAAGGACACCAGAATTTTTTTTTTTAAAAAAGGAGTGAGTGTGATTTAAAAATTATTAGATTTTTTTTCCTTTAAACAATACATAGACATGCTGAAAATTATGTTACTCGCCTAACATCCATTTCTAGTTGAGCTTCGCACTTCATAGACAAACTAAATAATGCCATTCAGGTAATTATTTCAATTGTTTCAGTTCTTTGAAACTGTCCCAGATAATTACTTCCATTAGCTAAATAATTCTCCTGCTTACAGGTAGCAGCATCATTCACAGACAAGAAATTGGCAGCACAGCTTCTAAATATAAGAAAGTAGAAAATTTATATGGGGGTGGAAGTTACTTGAAATTACTCCTAAGCAGGAAATGTAGCTGAGAAGAAAGAACTGGGAAAGGAAGGGTGAAAATCCAACCCCTCAACCACCATTAAAAAAAATTAGAATCCTGTGGAAATAGAAAGGACTCAAAGATAATCTTAGTTCAAAATAAGATTGGTTGGGGGGGGGGTTGGGTGTGGTGGTTTGTTTTTTTTAATTTATCCTTGTCTTTTAGCCTACCCCCTCTTCTGTCTTTTATATAAAAACTAATGACTCACAGTGGAATTTATAATACACATCAAAAGAATAAATACATTCTTTCCAGTGATTCACGACTACTATTCTCTGGTGCTTCCTCCTGCATTATTGCTACTTGCTGTGTCTTCATTAATAATGGTTTTATCCAATATGCAGACTTTCAGTGACAAATCTTATTTTTGTTAGCATAAATAATGAGGGTTTCTTGTAAATTGGAATTAGTATAGGAGTTCTCTTACATCTATTTTGGTTGAATTTAGATTGATTTCAAAAGGTCTCTGTAAGTATACATAAAAGCTGATTCTCCTTAATTACCATATTTCCATCAGTAGCCTAATCTTAATTTTGTTCTAAAAATCAGATATTTGTAAGCTGCTTACATCCATGCTTTTCTTCATACTAACATTAAATTCACCAAGTTCTATATTTGGGGTTTGACTACCACTGTTGATGCATCTTATTCCACAATAATTATTTTTTTTCATATGCGGGAAAATAATAACTGTAAAAAGAGCCACCTGAATACAAAAGTAGTGTTACCCTCATCTGTAAAATAACTGTTATCACTTCTGTTTTTCAAGAAGCAAAGATAGCTCATTAAAAGTGAAAGAAAACTGACAGCGTGACAGCTTTCATTTACATTTCGATAGCTCCAAATGCAGCCTTCAGCACAGAACTAACTTCATATTTCACTGCATTTTCATCTCTCAATCTAATAAAATACATATTTTTCTGGACTTTATTGCTATTGCTTCAGGCTTGGGTATTTTAAATGTTGTTGTTATGTTTTCAGAGCAAGTTGTAGCATAAAATATAAATAGAATTGTGGCAAAGAAGCTGTAAATTGACCCACACATACATTACTTTGGGAGCATATTTTAAAATTCATTATCAGAATTGTTTCTCTTGCTGCTGCAGTAAATACTTGGTCATATCATTATGTTTTGGAGGTAGAACAAAATGAATAGCTTGTTAAACATTGGTTTTAAAGTAAATGGGCACTGAAATGAAACATATCTATAAGAAGACATTTGTTAACATTCAAAGCATTCCAAAACTATACTAATCATTGCTTTTATCACGATTTATAAATAAGCTTTCTGAAATGTCACTCAAAGTTCATTACAAACTGCATTTGTAAAACCCAACAGTGATGAAAAATCTTACAGGAGCAACCCCTGTGAAATCCACACCAATTACACAAGTAAACTGGCAGGAGCAAGCCGATGGGAAAGCAAGTTATATAGGGAAGTTGCATTTGTTTCACAGATGTTGAGGAAATCAGAATATAACTATGCTGAAACATTGCAAAGCAATAACTATTTATTTTAAAAATTCCAAAGACAAAATAAGAATTTCCATGTAATTTAATAAAGTATACTACTGAGATAATGATTTTAGATGCACTATTGCGTACAATCATCCATAATATTAATGAAACCTTTTTAACGATTCAGTATGCTAAGGCCAAATGGAGGGGAAAAACACATTCAGAATTCTCCCTTTGGAGCTATTGATTGAACACGATTCAGTCAGAGAATGTATCAAAGAGATGCCATCTCGAAAATCTCCTTTCGAACAGAATAATGGATTATAAAATCAGAAGAGACCTCTTCAGTCATCTATGCTGAGCTTCAGAACACCACAGAGCACAGAACTACCCTGAATTAATTTGAACTATCACACGGCTTTTAAAAATAACTAATGGACCAAATGCATTTCTGTATCAGCCAAATTCAGAGTCATAGAGTGGTTTGGGTTGGAAGGGACCTTAAAGATCATCTAGTTCCAACCCCCCTGCCATGGGCAGGGACACCTCCCATTAGAACAGGTTGCACAAGGTCCCATCCAACCTGGTCTCGAACACCTTCAGCGGTGGAGCATCCACAGCCTCCCTGGGTAACCTGTTCCAGTGTCTCACCACCCTCATAGCAAAGACCTTCCAAATTTCTGATCTAAATCTACCCTCTTCCAGTTTGAATTCATTACCCCTAATGCTATCAATACAAGCTCTTGTAAAAAGTTCCTCCCCAGCTTTCCTGTAGGCCCCTTCCAGATACTGGAATATTCCACCAAAGCAAAGCTAACTTAATTTCTTTCCAAATTTATTTCTTTATATTTGTATCCTAACACAAATTAAAATTGCAGTAACCATTACAGCCAAAGAGAATATCCCTATTTTGCCAATATGCATTATAAAATAACCACAGATTTAACAATTCATTGCCAACTAACCCATGCAGACAAATCAAAGCATCCAAATTATTCATTTGTTATAGATTCATTCATTCATATGTTAGAGATAATGTCCTCTTCTTTTTTTTTCACTCCTTCATCCTTATTTCATTACATAAACAAAGAGAAGTAAATAACTGAAAAAGCACTTAGGAAGAAACAATGCTTCATTAAATAAAGAATAAGAAATGCAAATTCTTTTTCTGAAGTGGTTGAATTATGTACCTGAAATACAGCATTAAAGCAATTCCATAGGACATCAGAGTATGTAACAGGTAGCGTTTGCAGCCAAGCCCTTAAAATAGGCTTCCAATCTAGCACTGAAGAACTCATGAAGACCATCCCATTACGAGAAACTGTTGCAGGGGAAGCATTGTCAATGTTGTGAGGTTCGAAAATAATTTTGCAACTGGGGGACATTGGAATACGATCTCCATTGGCCAAAGTAAGGGTCTTATTATCATCGAGAACAGAGTTCAGATTTTCAATCCATATTGCATCAACAGGTCCATCCAAAACAATCCAGATATGCTCACCCTAAAAAAGGAGAGACACACATATACAACTTTATGTACATTGACCAAAAGGACACATTTACTTCATCCCAGGGAATGTATTCTTGGATATAAATAATGAGTCATAATTTGGTGCTGATTATCTCAGCATGAACTGCAAGTTTTATAATTTGCTCAGTGATTTTAAACCTTCTTTTGTTACCCCGTGTCACACCAAAAAAGATATTACGAAAGAGTGACAAAAATTAATTTGCAGTGTTCTAAGCATAAAGCTCTCCCTTTCTTCTGCAAAAGTACGTCATCCAGTCCAGCATCCATCAAGATGGATGAAAGCATTTCCCATTTAATACAGTCACAAAGAGAGGCACACGGTCAGTCCTTGTGGGATGTTACCTAACTATTCCATGTAAGGCATCCCGTTTTCCAAGTGAGAACTGAATGAAACTTCAGAAGATTTGAGTGCAATTATGATTTCATGAAACATCATCTGCAGGTTTGATAAGAGAATTGAGAAATGCCTATATTGATTTCTTACCAAAGCCTCTTACATTCTGCTGTAATTAGTGAAATAAAGTGGCAATGACACAAAACCAGACAGGAGGAAATTAACTTTCCTGTCCTCATGTCAAAATATGAACAGCCCTTGCTTTGTGTAAGAATGGTAGGATTACCTGCCTACAGAAGGGAACAAAACCCTTAAAATCTTTTCCAATTTAATTCTGGAACCTCAAGCGCTCTCTGGCATATACACATAATTCTGACACAAAGCAAAACACTGTATTTTCCCATTTGATTTTATAAGAGAAAATCTTTCACATAAATGACAGGTAATGGCACCTTATAGAAAAAGTATTAAATGTCCTTATTAACTATCATGATACAATATCCATTACCTTCTTTGCTTTTAAAGTTTTTCTCCATAATGTAGAGAAAATACCATCTGTCCAGTCATTTGTAGCAACATCAAGGGTACCAAACATCTGGGAAGCTGTGATTGCCTTTGGGTTCATTCTCATCTCTTTATGAGGAGCACCACAATCTGTCATTGCTTTCATCAAAATATTAATGCATTTTGTTTTTCCTGCACCAGTTGGACCTAGAGTCATCATACCTTAAAACAATATAAACATGCTTTAAAATGAAATGTCAAAATGTCATGCTACCATTTAATGGTTCTTTGCATCAATGATCCTTGTTTTATTTTTATCAAAAGTCAATACAAAAAAGATGTTTCTCATTTCCCTTAATGTTGACTGAAATGGAATTTAAATTAAAAGGCCTCTATAAATGTCTGCTCTATTATGATAGGCAAGCCAATGTGGGTCTGTATCCTCCCTCAGGCAGTTCTTTTCCTTTTTCTAATTGGAAAACACAACTGCCTTTTGATGTTTGCATGCAATGACATTGACATGGCTGGTGGTAAACAAAACTAGTAAGTTCTAAAGGTATTTAATGAGAATTAGTTGTTACCAATGATACACAAAACCGAGTGCTTCTTTCTGAAGCAAAAGTAACAAAAATATGTTCTTTTGCATCCCTCCATGATGGCATTTTAATACATCTTTCTTACATTAAAAACAGTTAACAGCAACCAAACTTTTAATTTCATCAGTGTATTCACATATTGCCTAAGGAAAATGAAGCCACGTCTTCAACAATAAATTGAGCCTACAGTTGATCCCTTTTAGTTATATTTTCTAAATCATCTATTCAAGAGGCCCAGATTCTATCCAAAAGCAGATGGGACATTCAAACTGAGTCTTCCAAACTCATCTAATGGAGCTAGATAACGCCTACTAACCCTAAGGGCAACTGGACAACATAACCCTTAGTTGGCTTTGAAAACCTCTTCAACAAAGATATGGAACAAATAATCACAAACACAAGTTACAAGCCTAATCCAGCACAATGCAGACTGCTTGGTGTTTTCTCTACAACTAAAGGGAGCTGAATGTTCCCAAAAACAATTTGAGCACACAGACAATCGCTTGCTCATGCCATATGTTACACATGGGGAGATATAATTCAAGGCCCTCAATGTTAATGGAATGGCCTTTCTGCTGGTTTCAACAGCATTTCAATCAAAACTGGTATGCAAAAGAGATTTCAGGATCCATGAACTGAATCTCCACACACAAGTGTACATGTGTGTGTGTGCATGAACACTTCATTTGCACATATTGCCTCTATTTCAACCAAAAGAAACCATGCATTTTACAGATTTTTCCTCATTACTTGAAATCCCATTGTGACCTCTCCAAGGGCCCATGAATAGGACAAACAGAAGTCAAGAAAACAGAATCTTTTTTCCTCCATGCAATAACTTGTGTTCCAGAAAGGCCCTGGGTGTCCAAGCATTAGGCCAACTGGAGCTGCATGACCCCTGGGAATAGGGGGGATGTGGAGAGAAGCATCATCTAAGCAGAATGCCGCAGTGGATCCTCAAGTTTTGGGGGGAACAGTGGCCTGTGGTGTCTCACAGACCAACACCTTCTTCCAACAAGAGGTGCATTTAATCATGACTGAAATCATTAAAACTTCCACGGTTTTATATAGATATGGGTCTTATGATTTGATATGGAACACTGAACCCAGCGATCTGGATGTAAATTATTAACTCAGCACAGCAGTAACCAGTTCTTTGGTCTAAATAACAATCTGAACTAAACATTTGAGGCATTAAGGTCTCAGACTGTGCTAGGCAAATGAGTATTTCCTTTTATTTATTCCATTAGTTTAAGCTTACTATTCTCTTACTACGACATTAAAAAGGGAGAACAAAAAGGATGACATCTTCATAAACCTTTGATCCTTTAGTTACACTTCATTTATATTTTCTCCTTCACGTACTAAAAAATCCTTAGTTAGAGGTTATAGAGGTGGAGGACATTTCAAAGCAGAGGTATGGTTTTTTCCACTTAGCTATGAATTTTAAATCTAGTTTTACTACTGCCTTTGGTACCCTTCCTAGGACAGGATAAACTTTACTCATTAACATTTTGTGTCCTGTAAAAATTTTCATAGAATCACAGAATCGTTGAGGTTGGATGGGACCTCTGGAGGACATCTCATCCAACTCCCCTGGTCCAGCAGGAGGTGGGATTATTTTTCCTCAGTGTAAACAGCCAGAATTGAACATAAAGAACAACACTTCAAATTACACTGCAGGCTTGGCAGAATCTATCAAAGTAAAGGTTTGAGAGATTACTTTTTGTAATCTTCTCAGCATCATAATCTCACAGTAACATTAAACATGAGCTTCATGACTGAACCGTTTCTGAGGGCAGCAATTGTTTTCAGAATACTGAACAAAATCAGCTCGTTCTGAATTTTAATGTATACTCTACATTTTAACTTGTTCCACAGAAATTTCAGTCACTGAAGGCCACACTCATATTTCCCATAAAAATGTAATACAACAAAGCTAAAATCTCACTATGTGTGCATTGCACACCGAAAAAAAGTCATAACAGTTTCCTAGCAAAATACCAACCTAGGCTTTAAAAATGACATCTGTTCAATTTTAAAATACATTTTTTGTTAAAATATTCTGCATTCTGTAGCAGATAATATAAAAAACGATTGCTTTTATGAAGTCTCAAAACCTCATGTAGCATGCTAACCATGTCGGACTCGCTGAGTTTCATACAGCTGAATGAGTTTAAGTATCCATGGTGGATGATGAATAAGCCCTGCTTTCTCTGTCTGTTTCTGGATGGCTGACTGCAGTTCAGGATACCCAGCTTTATCCAGAGTAATTCCAGGGAATAGATCATTAATGAGACTCATAAATAAAGGTTCATCTTCATCCACCTGTCAAGCATAAAGTAGGGGAAAATATATTATTTATTCATTGAAATTATTATTACAGCTGTAAACAATTCTCAAGAATATGCCATTTAAAAGATAGCAGTAGAAGCCTTATTTTTTCCAAAGCAAATATTATAATTATAAATCAGTTTTATTAAGTAAATTTCATACAATGCAGTCACAAGTAGTAATTTCTAAATTAAATACTTAAGGCTTATAAAAATGTTAACATCTTAATATTTTCTTCAATATACGTTTCTTCATTTGCTACACCTGCCAGCAAGATTTATTCAAATTGTCTTTTGCCTTGGATTTGTTATGATTTTTTTCCTTCTGTAAATCAGTGAAGCATGCCTATAGGTTTGAACGAATGTACCAATGTGTTGAATAGATTAATATCAGAAACAGAGTAATTGGATCCATCACAAAACTGGCTCCCAAGGTAAATACACAGAGTCTAGACGTGCTATAACCTTTCAATTATAGCAATAAAAAGAAAGATGAATACTTTAAATAGTAATACCAGAAGAGATTAGACTATACAAGTAGGCGTTAGCTGCTTCCAATTACCTCACTCATTGCAATTTTTATGATATTCTGAAAAGGCAACAGATTCCCAAGAAATGTATAAATTGAAATTCTGGATTAAGAAGGCTCTTTAATGACATTATTAAAAGCTAATACAATGTATTCCTCCTTTCTCTCCTTAGATAGAGCAGAAAGAATAAAAAACAAGAACTAATTAGAGGAACAGGTTAGGTCCCCTAGGATCTGATGGTATTTCCAATGATTTTTTCAGCTAAGGCTTCTGGTGTGTTTTCCTCTTTGAAAGAGCTGACACCATAACTGTACTCTAATTCTCCACTCACTGATAGACCATATTAAAAACTGCAAAAGCATATATCCAACTGCTGAAGAAAAAGAGCTTTTCAAAGTGCAATACACTTAATAATACACTTAAAAATGCAAGCAAAGTACTCTTTTTGGAAAAGTCACCATTGTTACAGTACCAGTTTGGAGAGGTTCATGTCCCGCAGAACTCTCATCACTACAGTTTTCTCTGGCTCTTTGGGATTAGATCTTTTCACTGCTCCAAGTGTTCTTAAAACAGACAGGATATTTCTAAGCCCAAAGTCATAGTGAACCTTGAAATAATGTATAAACATAATCGGTACCACAAAGATCAAACACTTTAAAATCAAAAGAGGGCTGAAAAATTCATTAAATCAATAAATATGCTATTGAACTTTTAAGTATGATGAATTTCACAGCTCTTTATCTTTTCAACTATATTTCCAGTTCTGTTGCTATCATATCCTGAAGATATTTTCCAGTGTTGTACATCCATACCTGCAAGTGTCCCTTTTGGTGGTAGACTACCACTTTTACAAGTCGTCTGTGACAGAGCTGCATGTTCTCACATTTTCTTAAGTTCATATAATTTGCCAGATGCATAAGCAGTAAACCACATGTCTTCTGACTACCCTGTTTTACACTTGCACAAGGACTGTTGATATCTTGATATATGGTATGGGGGTTCACGACTAAAAGGGCCAATCTCTTGCTGATATAAATAAACATACTGAAATAATTCAGATATAATTTGTTATATGCAAGTCTGTCCTATTCTGTACTTAATTATTTTCTGCTCTGTGGATGGTTTCATAACAACTTGGCTCAGGACAGAAGGATTTCCTTCCTTTCCTTCCTTTCCTAGAAGTGTATCTAACCAGCTTTGGACTTAGGAATGTAAGGGCTGGAATATCTTCCCTTTCCGTATGGGCACAGCTGCCTATTTGCAGAGCTATACAGACATATTCAATTAATTTTAGCACTTGTACCTGAACATATAATACTATCTCACTTCACGTAGATTTGAAAATATATGCAAATGTTCTGTAATGTGTTTCTTCTTTTGACTGCTGAAGCAAGACCTAGAAGGAAAGCTAGCAGAGTAAGGGTTTTAAATAACAGTCTCCACTCCTGCTGGCTGCTCAGAAACCTAAGTGGCAAAGACAGACGTGGAAGGGGATAATAAAGATATTCTTATATTTGGACAATATCTGCTCTCTCTGATTGATTGGAAATGTTTTTGAAACCAAGTGCTTAGACTTTTTTTTACACTATCTGTTGTGCATTGACCTTGGCCAGCTCCCAAATGACCACTCAGCCACTCTCTTACTCCCCCTGCTCAACAGGACACAGGGAGAAAAGAAGATGAAAAGGAAGCTCATGGGTCAATATAAAAACAGAGAGATCACTTACCAATTACCATCACAGACAAAAGAGACTTGGCTTGCAGAAAATTAATTTAATTTATGGCCAACCAGAATATATTTGGAAGGTGAGAAATAAAGACAAAATTAAAACAACATCTTCCCCCTACCCTCCACCCCTATTTCCCCGGTCAACAAACTGGAACAATACATTGAGTAAAACCATAATTTTCAGCAAGAAATACCTTATTGATTATGTTTGCAGCTGATACCAAGCTGGTGAACTATACCACAACCAGAGTTCAAAATTACTAAGAGAAATTCAATAGATTATCTATGTATGATGCAATTAAATAAAGACAAGTGCAAAATATCACACAGATGGAAGTAAACAACTGCACAAATAAAGAAGAGTAACAACTCTGATATTGAACTGAAGACACAAATGAAGAAAAGAATCATGTCCAGAACAAAATTGATCACAGAAACGGAAGCATTGAGAAAATATAATCCTACTGAGGCCAAGCCTGAGGACAAAAAAGAGAGATCCATACTCAATACTCTGGAGACAAGCTATGTGGGAACTGTGCATACACAAACTTTCTGAAACAATGTCCAGAAATTGCACTTAAAAGAGAGCTCCTGGAAAACGATCCTCTGATAAATGCAGCCTATAAGCCTGGTAACCATAGAACACAGGCAGATGACAGGAGTGAGAGAGCAGGTTGGACAGCAACAAATGGGCTAACACTAGTGACACTAGATCAATATAGGGTTGTTCAGATTGCCTGAAAACTAATCTGAAGTAGCAAATATGACCCTTCAAAAAGCCAGTTTACAATATAAAGCTGTCGAGTAAGACTCTCCCAGAAAAGGAAACTTGCGAGGAATAAAACTCAGAATCCACTTTGGTTATATTTATTGAGAGTGAGATTACTGACATATGGAGAAAGAAAAAGAAAATCCAAATGTGTACTTTTTGTTTCAACTCTGAAATAATGAGAGCAATATGATGCACCATTATCTTATTATGGTGTAGTCCAATATTTCTACATGGAAGTCAACATAGTCATTAATAAGTACAGAGCATGCAATCAATATGCTCTGGTTCATTAGGATCCAATCAAAGCAGGCATTTGAGCTGCTATTTACCCACCATTGATATGATTTCTCTTTGAAACCCTCTAGCGGACAGCCAGCACAGGGCATTCAGAAGGCAACAACAAGTTTTGCTCTTAAAAGCAGCTTTCCCCTTTGCTTCTCCTTAAATACCCCATACTGAACAGAACAGCACTTTTCTGGCAGCATCGAGCAAGACAGTGCATTCTGGGCACCACCAGTTATTTCCAGTTCTCACACTGGCTCTCCAATAGATCTAGCCTCCATAAGTGAGGAGACTGCAAACTGTGTCCCCTACAAAGTTCACCAGGGCAATATACATCATTCCTCATAACTTCTCCAATAATTGCATTCTGTTTAAAAATGATAAATCAAACTTCCTTTACTACACAAATCAGTGTGAAAAATAAAACCATGATGATTTCTAGAACTTGAAACTGAAAACCCTAAAAAATGAATAGGTTTATGAGTGTAAAAATAATTATATATTCTATGAAAGTATATTCTCTACATACCCTTCCAGTGACAGCTTACAGTTGGGCAAATATTTATTTTACCTGTTTAGATAACTGCTCTTCACAGAGTTTGTAGAGTGTATAGAATTTTCGACTAAGGACTTGGTTGTCTCGGAAACCAGCACTTGCCAGCTTGACTCGCATAATAATGCTGCGGTCGGGCACCATCATAGCCACTGTGCGAAACTGAACCTTCAGGTTTTCTGGAAGTTCCTGTCTCCCTGCATAGCCAGGGTTCTGAAAAATGCACAGTATAAAATAAAATATTTTATAATGAAAGCAGGATAGGAAGGTTTATCTCTTCTGATAGTTATTTGGCAAACCCAGAAGCACATGCCAGATGACACAGGGTAACTCGACTGTGTCACAATTACAGTTGCCTAAATACTGCAGTTCATAAGTATGTGGTATTGCACGTGTTATTTGGAGATGCCCAAGACACACAGACATAGACAACCACTTACAGATCTTCTTGGAGCTGTTTTATATGGTTAGTTGCTCAGGGTCTTGATAGTGTTCCAGTGATGGAGCTTACTGTCACTTGTAAGCACTCCCAGACCATTTCAGTGCAGTCAGTCAAGCACTGCAAGCCATTACTGAATAGAATTTAAACTAATGGATCTGACCTTTCAGTGAAGATGTCTAAGGCATTCATGTGACTACTGCATGGCTCAGTTGTGACAACAGTAGTTGCTGATCATGCAGTGGTAACTTCTTAAATTCTTCCAGCTGTTTCCAAACTGCCCTTGATGCCACTACTTTGTCCTCTTTTTCAAATTAAACTGATAACATACAACATATTCATAATATTCATATAACTGATAACATATTCAAATAACTGATAACATTAACATTTTCAAATGTAGAAAATCTTAAAATAGAGACAAGTGTTACCACTTTGAGTTGCATGTAGCCTACAGGTAAGGAGGGGGTGATGCAAAGATGCTTTTAAGGTATTCTTACACTTTGCTGCTGCTTTGCCTCCTGCACTGCTAGAAGCAGTCCACAGGCACCAAAGATAAATCTTCAGGAGGCCAGGGAACCAGAGTGAGGGTGGTTTCCTTCATGCTGTCATATAGAAGGATTGTGGTCAAAAGTTCTTCATAGGTGGTGAAATACTGACCAGATCAACCACAGTAGTCTTTGCAGCGACCAATTACTTCTGCTTTATTTTGACAGACTTTGACTAAAAATATGAGAGGGTTGGGTTTAGTTTCCATCTGCCAAATGTTCAATAAAAAAGCCCTTAAAATATGTGGTTAATGATAATTGCACACCTCAATACCTAAGTTCCTGTTAAAAATATTGGCAAGAGAAAATATTGCTATTATTATTTAATGAAATTATTGTTCAAATTGTATTCACTATTTTCTAACAGACAGTTTCAACTATTTCAACAGGGAAATTTCAATGGGAAAAGAAATAGGAAAGATTTTTCACAATGATGACATTTACACATATTCACACACATACCATAGTCAGAAATATACCAAATTCTCTGTCCATGTCAACAACATCACCATCAGTGAATACAAACTGAGGTTTCTTATTTTTCTTACACTGAAGTACGATATATATCTGCTGGGCAGCTACTGACAAAACTGGAAGTTCAATGCGGTTAAATTCATCAAAGCAACCCCATGCCCCTGACTGGGCTAGACCTAAGAAAGTAAAAAGAAAAATAGTTTGTTAAACTATCAAATCAAACAAGACTCATTTATATATAAAATATAGCATGTTCTGTACAACTTAATGTAACATGAGAAGAACAGAGAGTATGGATACAGAGTAAAATGAGAAGTAAAAACGCAGAACAAATTAAGCTGTGCATTAATGGCATCCCGAAAAAGAATGAGCCCTTGGAAGAAAGATATACAAACTGCTTTACAAAGAATCCTACACTTTTACAGCAACCATACAGCAGAAAGTGTTCAATAATACTGAATATAGCACCTTGTAGCATAAACATGCATATAGCATGGAAAATCATCTATGCAGTGGGTAAACTGTCAAAGATGAGCTTGAGAGACATCGACCTAAATGAAAAGCACTGAATCAAATCAGAAATCACTACATTTGTGACAGAAGCTTTGTAGCATTTTATAACAATTCATTCACAGGTCAAAAATCATTGGAGAATAGCATCCTGCTGTTCAAGAGAGAGGAATCTGATGCCACACTTACAATTGTTATTTGGAACAGGTCATGGAGTTCTAGACAGACATCAGTATCCATAAACATCATGAAATGAATGTCTTTAGGGAGACTCAAGTACTCCTTCTGTATCATGTTAGCAGGATTGAAATAGGAGAGTCTACAGTGGCAGCTTTCCAGAACAGTAAGTGAAAAAGCTACATAATCCCCTGCTATTCCACATCCATTTCATAAGATACAAAAGCTAGTAAATCTTCACAGATGCCATTGTCTCTCTTCCCAAAGCCCACACTGGACCAGTATTTCCTATTGCCTGGATCTGTACTTTAACTGGTGCTACAAAGGTTCAGAGGTGTGAACTCCACCTTGGGCTCGTGGAGTTCAGTTTGGCTTAAGCTGTTTGAAGGCAGTGCTACACGCAGAAATAAAGCACTTGTCCAAGAAAAGGCATTTGTGTATTTGCAATGTTGAACAACTATGCCAAGAGCTCCCTTGAATCCCCATATTTTATATGGCAATGCCTACAGCACTGATAAAATAAAGACACTTAAGCTAACGGAAGAGAAAGTACTCAAAAATCAATAGCAACACTATTAATACATACTTTATCACTTTGTTTTGTATTCTTTTTCATGTTTTCTGTTATCTTTGCTCTGGCCTGTACTGCTCATATTATTCTTCTTCCCTTCCCGCTACTGCTCCTTGTCTGATCTTCTCTTGCTCTTTAAGATGTTTCTCTAGGAACTCTCATCTTACTCCAAATCTCCTTGAGGCTCCTTTTGTTTCTTCTCTGTCCCATAGAATCATAGAATGCATTGGGTTGGAAGGGAGCTCTAAAGGTCATCTAGTCCAACCCTTCTGCAGTGAGAAGGGACATCTTCAACTAGAGCAGGTTGCTTAGAGCCCTATCAAGCCCTACCACTTCTACTGTGATCAATTATCATAGCCAAATTGATACTTGTCAGTTTTTCCAGGTAGTAAAAAAAAACAAACAAAAAAGAAAATTATTCTTACATTCAGTTTTTACCTTTTTTCCTGCCCATTAACAACTTCTTTTAATATTGTTGCATTTATTGGCCTTTTGTATCCATGTGATTTTGGAAGAACTCTTCAACCAAATTAGTGGAGTCACACCAGATCAAAGCCAGTGGTAGTACAGCCAAAATTGGCTTCTTAAGGTTTGATTCAGTCATGGCAATACCGCAGATCTCCCATTAAATTCAGTTTGATTACATATGTAGAATAACCTTTTTCCTGAACTGCTTCTAATTTCTGTGATATTACAAGGAAAAACATAGTCCAAAAGAAAAGAATTTGAAGAAAAATAAAAAGTCACATGGACTTAATTATAAAATCTAAAATCAAATGGAATATATACAAATACCACAATGCCATAAAAAGCAAAGATTAAAGTAATTTTATATCCAGATACCAAATTTAAAACAGGAAAGACTCAATCCTATTGTCTTTAAAAACAAAGGAAGAATGTTCCTGGACTTCACTGGTGTGGCAGCCTTTAGCTAATGTTCTCCCTCTTGTTTGAGGAATATCAGGGCCCTGGATGCACCAATAGGCCTTAATTGACCTGAGCAGCCTTCCCTAGGGCTTTTACCCTTACTCTCTGTCTTCTAGTCCAGGAGCTCTGTTTTGAGCTATGCTGTATGCAGGGCTGGGCA
Organism: Brachypteracias leptosomus; assembly: GCA_013401335.1. Taxonomy (NCBI): domain Eukaryota; kingdom Metazoa; phylum Chordata; class Aves; order Coraciiformes; family Brachypteraciidae; genus Brachypteracias; species Brachypteracias leptosomus. The sequence goes on along the minus strand of VYZX01010929.1, from coordinate 68,165 downwards.
CAGCCCTATCTCCTGTTATCCTGACTTGCTGACTGAACGTCCTGGAGGGCCCCAGAATGGTAGTTGGTAGTCTTATCTCCAGCCCTGCATCCAGCTGTTTCTGACTGAACTTCCTAGATGGACTTTGGACCCAGCTTGTTATTTCACCATATCTGATGGTCACTGAACAGCTGATGGAACAAGCTGCCACCAGCCTGCCCTACTCAGGCACTGTGGGACATGCCCTGAAGTCCCTGCCCTTGCCCCCACCGTGGGCTCCTGGCTTGTCTTTGCTTGTGGAGTTGCCCCATTCTTTCTGCTCCCTGATAAAAAATTATTGTAGAGACTTTTCAAATTCTTTGGGCCCTTTTTTTACAAGTGTCATATGACTACTGGGATGCATTTAAAAAAAAACACCTTTTTTTCTACTTTGTTTATTTAACATCAATACCTACTCTTTGGGATGCAATAAGGAAAAGCCCTAAAGCTGGATATTCTTTAACACAGAAACTTTGTTCCATATAATATTGTCTCTCACACTTACTATCTCTATATTAAAGGGTTTTGAAATTACTTTCTCTATAGAATGGTGAGGTTCAGGTCTAACCAATTTTTCCTTGGGCAAGTTAAAAAACAAAATGACTTGTTCTGTAATGCCACCTGCTGCACAAAGTTAGGAAACCTGACTCTCAGGCAAGGCCAAGATCCCACAGCTTTGAATGAATTCAGTTCCTGCAAAATTATTTCATTCTGGTGGTGTTTAAAAAGAAAAAGGAAAGAAAATACACACATATGTATACAGCCCACAAGCAAAAGCACAGCAAGCAAACTGTAATCTGCAAACCAGCTTGGAAACAATATCATTTTAGTGTGCTCTGTCACACTGTGCGTTACTTTCTGTAACCACACAGAACAAATGATGGCAATTCAATGAAATAAAAGCAGAAAATAAAGGACAAGACTAAAGAGATCTTTAACTATGTCTAAGAAATGTGACAACCCCACCACCCCAATCAGCACCGATGTCCTACAAACCTGGTCCTCACATGACAGGAGAATCACACAGCATAGTCAAGAAGGACTTCAAAATGCATCTCTGCAATGTACTGCCACATCCCTTTCCATATCAGTGACCCTATGAACTATACACAGCTTGGTGGCCTGACCTTAAATGCTATGCTGAGGCCACAGTCCCCAGTACACAGGTATTAGGGCCCCCACACAAAGGAAATATGCTGCAGGCTGCTGTGACAACCCCTGTCTGGCCAGGTGACCCGAGGGGCCAGGTGATAATACCCTATGTGCTGCTTCACACTGGCAGGTCTGTATAAAAATAATGTGACAGTGCAGTAATAAGTCATGATAAAGCAGCTATAAACTCCTTTTTGTATCAAAATGACACATCTCTTAAGATTTTACACAGGGGTAGAACTCTAGTGCCATAATTCAAAGCAAGTTTCACTAAACTAGAACTCTGTCCAGCCAAAGCACTTCCCAGAAGCAGCAAGGTACAATGTACTCATTGGTCCTGAAAGAATTTACAGAGCTCCACACTCATTTATTCACCTTCTGAATTAAGATACTTATCAAATGTTACATTAAACATCAATGTTGCATTAAATATCGAAACACAAAAAGGTACCTCAGTAAGTCTGTAACTATAGAAAACAAAACCAAAGCAAACACAACTTTTACACTCATCTATAGACAGCTACAGACAAAAGGTTTCCTAAAGGGTATTCACCAACACTCTTCAGTTGCAGTAATGAAGTGCCCCTGATTTGCTATTCCTGGGCAATTTTAACACTGAATTTGATGTAACAAAAAACTTGAAAATTCACTGTCTTACTTGCTTCCCTGGTACTTTTATGGGTTACCTCTGGTTGTAGTGAAGCTGGTGTTGATCTCTTCTTCCAAGTAAACTAATGACAGGACAAGAGGTGATGGCCTCAAGTTGCACCAGGGGAGGTTTAGATTGGATATTAGGAAGAAGTTCTTTACTGAAAGAGTGGTCAGGCACTGGAACAGGCTGCCCAGGAAAGTGGGGTCTTCAAAAAACAAGTAGATGTGGAGCTTCGGGACATGGTCTAGGGGTCAGGGAGATGTTGGGATGAAGGTTGGACTTGATGATCTCTTCCTACCTAAATGATTCTCTGGTCCAATTCATATGACCAGTTATATCTGAACCTATCAAAGATGAAAGTTCGGGCCTTAGAAATCTTGGCTAGACCATCTGCCTGTGAATAGCTGGAGTCACACAGGAAAACAAAAGAGAGGAAGGCAGAGAAATAAGGAGAACCTCAGCTCTGAGGCAACCAGGAGGGCCTTAAATTACAATTTTATAATATACAACATATGTTCTTTATAGTAAATTGTACTATATTATCTATTTCTTTATTTTGAAGGTCAGATTTATTATCATTACAGAAAAAAATCTGCAAACATGGCTACAGACATGACAACACCACCCCCATGCTCCCTTTTTCTCCTCACTGATAAATTTGCTAGTATCTGATAACTTGACCCACAGCACCACATGAAATGAGAAGTTTGGAAGAGGAAACACTGGTGATGGAGTACAAAGCTTATCACAGACACAAGGAATTCTGAAGAATTTCTCAACGTGCACACTAAAATACATCATACATTTCATGAGAATTTTCTTGTCAGTCTGCATGAAAACACTTCTACAGCTGTGAAGAACTATCCTTCTTTTCCATTAAAGATCTCATATGCATTAAAGAATCTTTCTCTAAACTCACTTTGCTCCTCCTTCCCTGACACCAGTATATCCACTCTTCAAGAAATACCAGATATCTTAAAGACATTTCAAAAATTGTGACTCCAAGCCAGACCTTTCCAAGTTATGAAAGTAAGTCCAAAGCAACTAGTGCCCTTCACAAATGAAAGCATCAATGACTTATGTAAGAACAGAATCTTACTTTTCCTCCCAGACACAAAAAATCTGATGAATGCTGAAAAAAATCACCCTATTCAGGCTCTGTTCAGCTGTATCTATCATCTTATTCCTAGGCCAATTCTTTGAGAAGTGAGGCACTATCCCACTAGCAAATTGACTGAGCTAAGCAGTCACAGCTATCATGGTTGCCTGAGCACCAATTTGTTGAGTTCTATGAGCATCTTTTCTAACTCATATTGAACACCAGCATGCCATTAAATGAGGCAGCCAGGTAACAAGGACACATTACACAGTTTTACTTTGCTTTTTTGCTTGTGATGACAATACTACATGGAAAATGGTCAGCTTATAGAAAAACAACAGAAAAAGAAAGCTAAGCCCTAAAGCTCAGCTCATGTTCTTAGACACAGAAATTGTGCCCAGTTTTACTGAGCGAAGGCAACGACAAGCTGCAATTATCACTATTGCCTCAATAGGAAATGAGAAAGGATAATGCACCAAATTGCTCAGAATAAGAAGGCAGACACAAAGCAAGGATACACAGGCTAGAAGTCTGGACTGACACAAGTCACAAACAGTTTAATACAAAGGAATCAGGAAAAAAGGTGGTAACATAAAGAGATACAAACATTGTCACAGAAGGAGCAGAGACGAAAAAGACAACAGCTTGGTGAGATCAAAGACAAATCTACTCCAAGGAGAAACAAAGGCTGACATCTCCCCTCTGGACTGATGACTGCAGGTACAGCAGAGACCCAGTAGATGACTACACTTTGGTGTTATGAGTACATTCATGCTTACTCTGACAGCAAGATGGTCCCAGCCCTCTTCTGTTTATTACCAACAAGTAAAATAAACTTCTGACACTGAAAGTCTGCATGTACGATAAAAGATATGCCACTAAAAGCTGGCCCAAAGATCTGGGGGTTACACGAGGTGTTTTGAGAGGCTAGACACATGTGCAGCCAGTTCAGTTTCTAGCTTAGAAATATTCCTCTGCTTGTTTTGTATTATATAAAGGAGCAGCTTTCCATAGCTCCTGGTAACTAGGTAACCATCTTCTTTCTTGATAGGTGAAGATCTGACCTTGTTTATAAACCACAGTATTTATGTCAGGTAAGGACTACAATAACACAATGTACTCAGTACAGAAGTCATCAGCTTCTATGGAAGTTTAACCCATAGCCCCATGTAATTTAATGGGATACTATGAAACCTGTTTTCTGCTCTCATTGTTCATGGGAGCACTGAGCCAGTTTCAGCCAAGGCAGTGGAGTGGATGCCTGCATTCACCTAAAAAGACCAAAGCTAAAGCTAAAAGACTAGTTAAAAGACTGCCTAATGCTTTAAATGAAGACCATGATCAAACTTTCCATTCTTGTGGCATTAGCAGAATTTCAAGAGTGGACTCTTTATGGGACCAGTTCAGGACTGGGGATTAAATTCTCACAAGACCTAAGGATGATCACTACCTCTACCATTGGCTGCTTCCATATTTACTGAACTACCTCAGATTCCTGGTATGGAAATCATTGGGCTGCTCTAGCAGGGAGCACTTTATCCTCTCGTTGTACCAGTGTCTCCTTGACTGTCTTCTCCAGCTATTCTGCTTGTTCCAGACAGGCCCCTTACTGCAGCTCCAACTAGGGAAAGCCCCAGTGGGGAGGAAAGGCAACAGACATGCACATGCTTCAGAGAGAAAGAGAGAAGCTAAGAGACATCAGTACATTTTCAAAGCTCAGCATATCAATTCTTTCATGGCTCATGGTTCAGAGGAATAGGAGATGGAGGTTGGCTGAGGCAAAGAAAGCAAGAATGGAAATGTTTCCTTCTTATCTTTTTTCACATTCTTCTAAATGGAGCTAATGTGTTCAATTAGTGAGAAGGAGGACATCCTTCAAGAAAGCTACAAATGAGTCATGATTAGACAAACTGGGTAAACCATAGGATACCTTGTGTTAGATTTAAGAGCCCACCACTCACAGAAAATGGTGGTCCATATAACCAATAGTAGCTATATACAAGAAAATAGACACAATGGAGTATACAGATATTGCATCACATGATCATTGTTGGCAAAATTGGCTTCCAAGCTCTGCTTATCACAAAAAATCAGTTTGACCACTATCTCATTTTCCTAGTTTCAAAAAAGTTCTAGAGTTTGAAATAAGACACTGCATCACATTGCATGTTTCCCTTCCTTGAACAACATTATTGAGCTTCATATTTGTCTTGCTCGATATGAAAATGGCAAGGGTGGGCTAAATATCCCACCCCTTTAGGTTGGGTGGGATAGAGGTATAAAGAAAATCAGTAGAAAGGATTAAAAGGGAAAAGGAAAAGAAGATACAGATAGCAAACATCCTCCAAGAATACACAGAAAGACTGAAAAGCACATGGGAATAAAAAAAAGGAGAAATAATCAAATATCAGGAAAAGTTGATGAGCATCTGGAAACAAGAGGAAATGGAGAAGAAAATATCATACTAATCACTGCTAACTCACTAGTGAAGAGACAAAACCTTATGACTCTAAAATGAACAAACCAGATTATTTCTTACCTTTATAGATACGGCCCAGTCCTCGGTAATCCATTTGGTCTGAGCAATTGAAAACAACAACATATTTTCCCAGGCATTTGCCCATGTCTTTAGTTGTCTCTGTTTTCCCTGTCCCTGCAGGTCCTGCTGGGGCACCACCCATACTCATGCCCAGGGCCTGTGCCAGAGTGATGTAACACCTAGAGACAGAACAAAGAGTTCTATTAACCTTACTCTACTATTAATTACTTGAAGTCCGTTAATGCAACCACAGCGGTTGTATTAGCTGGGGAAGAAGGCAGAAAGGGAGTGTTTCTGTGTGGCCAGTCCTCAGCCACCTCTTTGCCCACGGTGAGGCTGAGTTACCAGGCATGACCTTTGCTGCAGAAAAGCACACACCCAGCACAGGGGTGGCTGCCACAGCCCAGGAAATGCACAGGCCAATTCTAAATGCTGAGTACCAAAACACTGTGCTACTGTGATTTTCTCACACTAATCATACCTCTCCCTCCACGATTCAGCCTCATTCTGCAGCACTCAGGCCCACTGAGTTTCCACCCTTTTCCCCATCTTCCTCCTCTCTCCCCAGAGCACACAAGATAGGATTCTCTGATCTAGCAATAGGAAGGCACAGAGGCTGGAAACAGCTCCTGTTTTTGCCATTTCCCTACCAGCATTTTGCCATTTCCAAACCAGAGCAGTGCTGCCAGTCACATCAGGTCTTTGAGTTCCAGGAGGAGAATGGACCAAGAAGATTGTAATAGGAAAGGGAGAAAGAAGAGGAGGGATTCATTAATCCTAGATCATCTTCTGCTTCAGCCTCTATCCTGGGCTGACATTCTCAGGTTTAAGTCTCAGCCTCCCTATATGGCGTGGAGACTCCTAAAGGGTGTAGGAAGGCTGTTGTTCTGATCTACAACACTCCAAAATCCCAGTAACCCATTTCAACACTGGAAACTCAATAAATTTATTATATATCTGGGGAGAGAAAATGGGCGCTGAAAAAACAAAAATGATACCAGCTAGTATCACTTCCTATCAAATAATGCATACTCATTCTAATATAATAGCAGTAATAATGCTTTATCACCTTATTACTCAGTAATCAGTTAACAGGTACTCAGTTCACACAGAAAAAATAGCACTCCTAACAATTAATTCTGCTGCTGAAAACAAGATAGGGACAAAATGTATACATAGCACAAGTCCTAAATAGAACATTCATTTCATTTTTTGTATCTACCACAGCATGGTCTGTGTCTGACATGATGTTTTGGAGCACTCAATTTCAGTCCCATTATCTTAATGTAATGTACTACCACCAGCGTGCATTTATTGTGTGCTTTGGGAATCCTTCTGAACACAAAATCATTAGCCAAACAACACTTGACTCCGAGTTGATTAATGGCAAGCAAAGATGTCATTACCTGAAAATTGTCAGAAATTCATGCAAGTCCATATAGCAATATTAAAAATATTAACATGGCAAAAGCCTATAAGGGGAAAAAAATCTGTTCTTACGCAACACTGCTTAGGTATTGAAGTTTCCCATGCCAACACTAGAAGACAGCTCTGCTTCAAATACTCTTTCAATATATGAAAGCGGATAGCCACCAATCCCTGCAGCTCTGTTTGGCTCTTCTAGGTTTGCCCAAAGGCAGATACCTCTGCTCTTTTTTGTTGTTGTTATTATTATAGTGTAAACTCATTCAAAATGCTCATTTTCTTCAATAACATCACCCTACACTAGTTTTCAATCTTCTGTGTCATAGTACCTTGAATCAATTCCTAACCAATTAGGCTGTATTTTAATTCTAAGAACAAATTTCAAATAACAATATTTTCATGATACTGTCTCTCCTGGTGGGCAAAAATACTGTCTGCATGGTAGTGTTGCCATACCCACTGATGAACTGCACGTTAACTGCTGCAAATGGATCTCTATCCAGCATAGGAATAGCAGGGTAAATAACATAGAATTTGGCAGATGTGTGTTACATATTTAAAGCCAGGTATTCAAGCATAGGGTTTTGGTTTGCTGGGCATAATTTTGGTTCTGTATTTCAATGGCCTGCAGTCATTCTTCACACAACAAATGACTGAACATGTACATAGTCTTGGGAAACAGGAGAGGTGCCTGAGGACTGGAGGAAAGCAAATGTCACTCCAGTCTTCAAAAAGGGCAAGAAGGAGGACCCGGGTAACTACAGACCGGTCAGCCTCACCTCCATCCCTGGGAAAGTGATGGAACACCTTATCCTTGGTGCCATCTCAAGGCATATCAAGGATAAGAGGGTTATTAGGGGCAGTCAACATGGCTTCACCAAGGGGAAGTCGTGCTTGACCAACCTCATAGCCTTTTATGAGGATATAACGAGGTGGATGGATGATGGCAGAGCGGTGGATGTGGTCTACCTTGACTTCAGTAAAGCCTTTGACAAGGTCTCCCACAGCATCCTCACAGCTAAACTGAGGAAGTGTGGACTGGACGAACGGGTAGTGAGGTGGACTACGAACTGGCTGAAGGAAAGAAGCCAGAGAGTCGTGGTCAACGGGGCAGAGTCCAGTTGGAGGCCTGTAACTAGTGGAGTGCCCCAAGGGTCAGTACTGGGGCCAGTATTATTCAATATATTCATCAATGACTTAGATGAGGGAGTTGAGTGTACTATCAGCAAATTTGCTGATGACACCAAGCTGGGAGGAGTGGCTGACACACCAGAGGGCTGTGCTGCCATCCAGCGAGACCTGGACAGGCTGGAGAGTTGGGCGGGGAAAAATTTAATGAAATATAACAAGGGAAAGTGCAGAGTCCTGCATCTGGGCAGGAACAACCCCAGGTTCCAGTATAAATTGGGGAATGACCTATTAGAGAGCAGTGTAGGGGAAAGGGACCTGGGGGTCCTGGTGGACAGCAGGATGACCATGAGCCAGCACTGTGCCCTTGTGGCCAAGAAGGCCAATGGCATCCTGGGGTGTATTAGAAGGGGGGTGGTTAGTAGGTCGAGAGAGGTTCTCCTGCCCCTCTACTCTGCCCTGGTGAGACCTCATCTGGAATATTGTGTCCAGTTCTGGGCCCCTCAGTTACAGAAGGACAGGGAACTGCTGGAGAGAGTCCAGCGTAGGGCTACAAAGATGATTAAGGGAGTGGAGCATCTCCCTTATGAGGAAAGGCTGAGGGAGCTGGGGCTCTTTAGCTTGCAGAAGAGGAGACTAAGGGGAGACCTCATTAATGTTTATAAATATATAAAAGGGGAATGTCACGAAGATGGAGCCAGGCTCTTCTCGGTGACAAACAATGATAAGACAAGGGGTAATGGGTACAAACTGGAACACAGGAGGTTCCACTTAAATATGAGAAGAAACTTCTTCTCAGTGAGGGTAACAGGACACTGGAACAGGCTGCCCGGGGAGGTTGTGGAGTCTCCTTCTCTGAGGATATTCAAAACCCGCCTGGACGCCTTCCTGTGTAACCTCATCTAGGTGATCCTGCTCCGGCAGGGGGATTGGACTAGATGATCTTTTGAGGTCCCTTCCAATCCCTGACATTCTGTGATTCTGTGATTCTGTGATTATTTTGGCATTCCTATCTGCACTTAACAGAACAAGCTCTGGCATAGCAAGTCCACCTGTCTCTTGCCTCGCTGAAGCACTACCAAGTACGTTAGGAAAATACATATCTAATGGAGTTTGTACTCTGCTATATAGCCAACACTCCAGCAATAAAAAGTTCTCCTTATGGTTTGCCCTCAGAGTTTCTTCTGTGTTTGTAGTCCTGTAATTCTCTGCAGGCCTTGCTTAAAACCATATTGGTACTAGTTATTCAATGCCATGTCCTGAGTTGCTGCTTTTTCCCCTAGGGTGACTTTCAAATGAATCACTTGCCGTAATCTCAAATTCTCATGCAACTACTTGCTTATTGCTGGTAGCAATATATTGGTTTTTAGATCCACTCTGTTTAGAGAGGTGAAGTGACATTCAGGTAAATTTTTCTTGAGTACAAGTGAGTTTTTCAATGCCACAGCACATATAGCTCAAGCAAACACTCAAAGAGAATTCAAGATCCTTTCCTAGGGGTGCCTACTCCTGCTGGCTGAATATATAAGCACTGGCCTCTGCTGTTCACCATCGATATTGCAGCACTATAGTGCAACCAAAGAAAGAATTCATATTCATGAAAGTTAAAGGAATTGAGTCAAAGGAATTTAAGTCTTAGCTCCAGTACTATGCACTGCACTCTTTTTGTAACTACCTGTCAGTTAAGGGAGTTATAACAAGCCTGTCTGTACACCCTAAGTATTCATTGCAGTAGGTGAACTCTACATCAGTGATTTGGATGATGCATTTATCCAAGTCTTCAAGAAAATAAAATCGAGACTGCTTTTGCCATTCAAAATCAGATGGAGATTTAATGTTCATACGGACCTATAATGGAAAAGAAAAATCATCATTACAGATTGAAACAGTGTAACAAATTCATCTTAAATTCCATACAGAAAAAAAGTCTACTATGCAAAAGAACAAGCACAGAATCTGTCAGGAGTCAAGACATCAAGAATTGTCTTTTCAAACCTGTCTGTGACATGCTCTGAACCTTTTGACCACTTTGATTTTACTCCGAATTGTGTGCAGAGATTATGAATTGTGTCTTACAGAGATACTGAAGAACAGTGATGGAAAATTACATTAAAAATGAAATAATAATACTGGTTATAATGCATGGTATCTGGTGTCATTACTCACAGAAATACTAATTCATGGACATTTGAATGTATTGTATACAACTCTATGTGTTTCTTTACTTGGGATTTATTTTTCAATATGAATTTGTCGCACACATAATTAGATTTGTGGCAGATTAATACATCTTGGTTCATTAGTTTTGACAAGTGATCTCAAAACCAATGGCCTCTTAGGGAATCTGCAGTCGTGGTTACTGGCCTGGCAGGCAGGGTATAAGGTGATGAGGAGGTTCTGGATTCTCAGATGCTTCCCTCTACTCCCTCTCGACCACAAAAGGACATGTTTAGCAGGGAACAGAATGTTTTGAGATGAAAGTATAATATTAAATGTACCAATTAAGGATCCTTTCCCCAGTTTTGAACTTGTCTCTGTTTGTGAAATAAAAAAGCAGAGGCTTTAAATTTAACCAATTTTCTGTGATTTAATTTTGTCATGAGGTTAAATTAATTGATAATGAAATATCCAATTAAGAAAACAAATTAAAAATTACAGGCAGAGGATAAAACCCCTTGTCTACCTTAGAAGCTGGCAGTTGCAGTTTTCTTTCTAACTTTCTGTATTTTTGTTTATGATTTTCTATCTTTCTTTATACATGCACTTAATTTTTACCTTCCTAACATATATGCATAAATTGAATAATGCAGTATTGAATTATTGACCTCTGCATCATGTAAGCTTTTTTAAAGTTATTTTACTTCCATTTTTATAATTATAGTTTCATGTATTCAACATACTTATCTAAAGGAAGACTGATGCAATTCAATCACAAAAAAGATTTAAAATATCTGTTCTGGTTAATGTTGCTACCCTTTTCAAATATAAGAAGCTTCACTGCTTTAACCTTTGAATAACTATTACCTTAAATCAACACATAGGCTGGGCTGGATATCACATGATTGATAGCAATACTAAAGGGACTTTTCTTCCATTTACATTTCAATTAAATAATCTATTAAATTTTCAATTGAGAGAATAGTTTAATTTTAAAAGTTAAATTCTTTTGCTGACAGTGAATTTGTGCATGATGGAAATCAACAACCATTTTAAAAACTGAAGTCTGAACCTATAAACATACCTATATATAATTCACCGTCATCTCTGCATGATATTTATATGAAATCAAACTAAATCTGATATGCTCTATCACAGCACTAGTATCAGAGCTGCTGAAAGAGGACAGATTTTAAGATTCGTTTATAATTTTTTTATATGTGTAAGAACTTCCATACTGAAAGACCCTTTAAAGGTTCTTTAAAACTTACCAAGTCATCAAATATATCCTTCTGGTGCACATGAATGGTGATTAAAGTTTCATATTTTGTGCGCTCCATTCTTGTCAGATTGTGTGTTGTCATGTCAATCAAATCATTTAAAAGTTCCAAAAACTTCTGATTTGTTCTATGCATTACCTTTTCCACATAACAAGAACAGTCATATGAATACAAACTTCTCCAATATTTAGAATAAAAACCAAAAAACATCTTCAAACATATAGGCCCATGACATCTATGGTCTGCTTTGTATTTATTAGGCTTGGAATCCTGAATTTGAATTTGTAGGCTGCCCTTCATGCATGCATTCTTATCCCAATAGAGTGCAATACCTAGCTATACAGGTCACATCATAAGATTGATTCCAAGACTGTCACTCCTTCTACTACACATCACACCTTCAGCTGATTGCATCCCTACATATTTTCAGAAGCATCAGCCTCTGGTTTGGGGTACTGCACCTCAGCCCAAGCAGTATCTGCACACCCTCTAACCAGAAGAGGGGGAAAATATAGTGTAATTTTAGATTCCAATCCTAAAATAATAATTGCTTTTGTGGCACAAGATTCTGTTACAAAATTTCACAAAATACAATAGTGACTTATGCAAACAGCATCAGACTCTGTCAATGATGTTCCTGGTACAGAACAGATTACAAAGCACTGAGGTTTCAGAAAGGGCAGCTCATATATACTCCTGTTCCAAATGTGGCTTTCTGTAAATATATGTGAAGCCTAAACTCACACTGTTTGCTAAGAAAATAATGCTAAAACCACTGCAAAACTAGTGTGAATTAACCTCTCCACCCCCCAAACATACACAGAGTTCATCCCCCAAAAATGAGCGTTGTTTTCTAGTTAATGCAAAAGAATTTTTGCATCTAGTTAGTGTATGAACTGGAGTGGACTAAAAGCAGGTCTGTGCCCTTTTTAAATTTTGTACAATGCAGAAAATTTAGTTCTAAGTGGTCTTCTCCAGAGTCTGGAGTTTGTTTTCAAAGTAGAGCATGGTACTGTTCCCCTGCATTTATGTTCTGGTAGGATGGTGTTACTAGTTCATACTCCAGTCTCACTGTATATTCTTGATTAATGGTAACTTACAGTGCTTGAGTTCACAACCTCTCTTTCGTCCTTCATAGATTCAGTGTTAATAATAACACCTTGGTGTTAACAGCATCTTCTCTACGTGTCTTAGAATAAACCAGCACCTCTTAAAATGGTTGCTATTTTTTCTCTTCCATAAAAAAGAGTTTATCAACTGCAGAATCAAACACACTCCCTTACAGCAGACCCGTGAAGCACAGTTATTTCCCCAAATTCTGAGAGCTTTTATTTCTTTCCAAATTTGATTTTGGGAAGTAACAGGATAAGATTTTCTATATTCCCAAACTGAGAAATTGTCCCTTCCCAAGATGACTGTGCCAACAGAACAATAGAGAAAATCACAGGATTAGGAACAACTTTAAAGCACATGCTGGGGGATGAGGAGGAGGTGTGAGCTCCCAACATATTTTTTACCATTCTGTTTTCCTGTTAGTTTATTTGTTATTCTGGTTATTTAACTAGTATTTTGTGCTTTTTTTCTACACGTTACTTTTAATTTTTCACAATATGCACTGTCCCAAACAATGCTTTTAATTAATCCCCAAAGAGTCATTAAATACTACCTTTTTGTCTGTTTTGGTACTGTTCAATGCATTCTCTGCATCTCTGGTCCAGATCATTTGAATTCCCAGAAGTCCTATTTGTGCAGGAAACATTGCCTGAAAGTCATACAGCTTAAATCCTGAATCACTAATGGCCATTGATGCCTGTCTAATGATGGTGTGGATTGTTTTCCTAATCCCATTCAGCAGCTGACCTAACCAGAATTCCACATTGCCCTGAAATAAACAAGAAAGCACTTTTAAAGAATCAGTTTATCAATAATTCACAAGGAGAAAAAGCCCTATGCGACTTCTTTCCCAGTCCCTTGTACTCCCATTTCCCTCTTGGTTATTCTCTGAACTTTAAATTATTCCTCTCCTCCTTCTGCTTCACTGCCCTTCCATAGATACGTGATGGATTTGGCACTTTACATCCATACTGCTGAAAAAACAGGTAAAGTAATCGTTACAGAATGACACAAATGTCCTGCCCTTTCTGGCCTTTGTTCTTACTGTTCACATTGGAAGGTTTTCATTCAGCTAGTCAAATAATAGCATGACGCAATACTGTTGGTCTCTAAAACATCAATCTACTTTAGATCAAGTCATGAAAAACTGCAATATATACTTCCATTACCTGAGCTAAAACTGGTTCAATAATATTGACCTGTTCGCCTTCTTGAGATTCGAACAATAAAATCTGGTCGTAGTTTTTTTCATTAAATCCCACTCGGTTAACATTGTCAAACAAACTTAATAAATGAGCCTATAATAGAATCAGAAAAGAAAAAAAAGGCTCCATAAACTGATCTGATATAGCATTCTTACTTTGCCTTTAAATCCTGTATTAAAAAAGTCTATAAAACTTTCCATAAGTGAAATAAATTCTCTTGGCTAAACAACAAAATCCTCCATAGTCCCCACCTACTAATACTGACCATAAGAACATTATTGTCTTATTACTTGTACCTGAATAGTGTGGGAATCAGATGCTTGACCAAGAATTTCCAGAAGAGCAGGGTCAGATACAAAAAAAAATCTTGGAAATATTAACCGTTTTTTCTCCAAATACCCAGTCAGTGACTTCTGACAGATTTCCAATTGTTCCAGCAAATGTGGTAATAACTGTGCCAAAGTCTCATCTCCAACACAGCACTGCACAATATTTGATGTTTCATGGGCTCTCTGCATAATTCTCTGCCATGACTTATCAATGTTCTGAAATCTTCTGGCTTCCTGGAGTACATGAAAAATGCATTAGCTAATCCTCATGTTTGTCAAATCCTAAAAATGAAATAATTCCATAAGACAAGGTAACACTTAATATTACCCTCGGGTAATAAGGGTAATATTTCCCTTGCTGTTCAAGTCTTCTTTGCAGGACCAATGCATGAATATTTATAGGCATGATTATAATGATCAGTGCTTATAATGACCAGAGTTCAAATTGCAAGAGAAAGAGTACAACAGGATAGCTCTGGAAATGTCTTTTATTTCATGTTTGGCACCAAAAGTGTCCATATAAAAGAATTCAAACAGACACCAGAGAACTCAAACAGAAGCTTTCTCGGAAATGACAGCCTTTCCAATAACACTGCACAATGTCATGTAATGGGTGCTCCACACAGGTTATGAGGAGCAAGTTCATAGAATCACAGAATGGTTTGGGTCGCTCGGAGCCTTGTCCAACCTGGCCTTGCACACATCCAGGCATGGAGCATCCACAACTTCCCTGGGCAACCTGTTCCAGTCTCTCACCTTCCTCACAGGGAAGAACTTCTTCCTAATTTCTGATCCAAGTCTACCCTCTTCCAGTTTGAACCCACTGCCCCTTATCCTATCAACACAAGCCCTTGTAAAAAGTCTCGCTGGCTTTCTTGTAGGCCCCCTTCAGATACTGAAAAGCCACAATAAGGTCTCCCTGGAGCCTTCTCTTCTCCAGGCTGAACAACCCCAACTCTCTCAGCCTGTCCTTGTATCAGAGGTGTTCCAGCCCTCTGATCATCTTTGTGGCCCTCCTCTGGACCTGCTCCAACAGGTCCACGTCCTTGTTGTACTGAGTGCTCCTGAGCTGGACACAATACTCCCAGTGGGATCTCAAAAGAGCGGAGTGACTTGCTGGCAACATTGGTTGTGATGCACCCCAGGAAGTGGTTGGCTTTCTGGGCTGCACTTGCACATTGTTAGCTCATGTTGAGCTTTTAATCAATCAGCACCCCCAAGTCTTTCTCCGCAGGGCTGCTCTCAATCCATTCTCCAGCCAAGCTGGGTGAAGAATGGATTGTGCTTGGGAAGGCCCCAACCCAGATGCAGGACCTTGCACTTTTCCTTGTTGAACTTCATGAGGTTGGCATGGCCCCACCTCTCAAGACTGTCAAGGTCCCTCTGGATGGCATCCCTTCCCTCCAGCGTGTCAACCACACCACACTGCTTGGTGTTGTCAGCAAACTTGCTGAGGGTGCACTCAATGCCAGTGTCCATGTCACCAACATAGATGTTAAACAGGACTGGTCTCAGTACCGATCCCTGAGGAACAGCACTCGTCACTGGTCTCCACTTGGACATTGAGCTGTTGACTACAACTCTTTAAAGAGTTGCTAGTAGTAACACTTGACAAACAAAAACAGTACAAATAGTCTGAAGCTTCTGTACTTGTAAGGTATTGTAGGTGAAGGGAGACAAATTCTCAAATACTGGGAGCTGGAGAATAAATATTTTCCTACACTGGGTATACTGACTTTAAAAAGTCTTTCTTTATCTACAATAAATGAAATGTTAATGGAATCATAAATTGTCTGAGAGGTAGAAGAGATCTCAAGAGACTATCCAAAGCCACTTCCCTGTCACAAGACAGGATCATACCCATGTCACTCTTGAAAAACATCTGTCTGTCTTATGTTTAAAGATGTTCAGTACTGGAGATTCAGAAGTCTCTTCAGGCAATCTTTGCTACTGGTGACTCTGTTTTAATATCTAAGCTGAATCTTTCTTGTGTGTACATGAATTGCTTCTCATTATATTCATAGGTACCAAGAACACATTGTTTTCTTACTGTTGAGAGCAAGCCTTATTTTTTTTAACAACTTATTATATCTTCTCTTCAGTTTTTCCTCTCCTTCAAACCAAATGAGCCTAGTTTGTTCTTTTCTTGTGTATCATCCTTCCTGGATAGTTCCTCATTCTTATTACCCTCTTCTATGCTCTCCCCAGTTTGTCTATGTGTTTCTTTGGCCAAAACCAGGTACAATACTCTAGTTATTGGTTATTGCTGTTTATGAATTCCACTCTTCTGTCTGCATTTTACACATCAGCAACCTAAACCTCATTTTCTGATAGTACTGTGAGAGACAACATCAAAAGCCTATCAAGATATATAGCAACTACTGTTTTTCCTCTATCCACAAAGCTTATTGCCCACCCTAAAAATAAACTAACTTTGACAGTTTTTGCACTGACTGTTACTCATCTTGTTAACTTCCAGATGCTTACAGACAGTTATTTGTTGCAGTATTCATCCAGAATTGCAATTAAGCCCACTCATCTATCATTACTCCTCCACCAAGCTGTTCCTTCTCCTCCTCCTTTAAAGACAGTCACCACATTTGCTTTTTTCCAGAGTATTGGTTCATGTATCATCCTTGTAAGAAGTAGCTTTAGCAGTCATCAACTGACTCAGTTGTGATCCAGTATTTGTTCATCTGCAAAATCTGCTTATTGATTCTCTGATAAGCATTAACAATATAAACATATCTCATGAAATGAAAAAAAGAAGTAGTATTATCTCAAATAACAGTTAAGAAAGCTTTACTTAACTTACAAAAATTAACATTAGTTTTGGAAATTGTAAACCATTAATTATAAAAGATGTGGCCTGAAATAAATTCATATTTAATTATTTCTCAATAATCATTTGTTTGTTAAGTTACAGCACTGGTTGATCCAGTGCTACTAAACTGTGGTATGTTACAACTACATGAAAGCCTCTCATTAGGAGAGAGGTATTTCTCTTCCGCAGGAAGCCAGATCATTCCTTATCTCTTTTGCAGCTGCTATCACAAAAGGTCATAATTGCCTTTTGAAGAGATTGCAATAGCTCACACAGATCAGCACACATACAGCTGCCCAACTCTTGCAGCATGTCTCTGTGGGACTTCATTATATTGAGTCCTAGCGGGTACAGAATTCATACAGACAATCTATCACTCTGTTATCACATAACTTAGAGCCTATAAATACGTGCACACAGGGAGAATATGTTTGCATATATGGCAAAAGTGATAAATTAGTGTTGTACCATTAAGTAGTCCAGAGCCCTGCACTATCATGTGATTCAATAATATTGCACAATGACAGGAACATTTGAGCCTGACTTACAAACAATCCCATTCCTTAGTTTTGACCAAGTTCTAAGCAGTTCAACCAGACAGACCACAGTTTGGCAAAGCTTATTCTGAAGTGCCTATACATAGCCCAAAAACTTATGTCCATTATATGCATTGGCAAGTTAACTGTGATGTGGCTAATCTCCTGGTACAACATATTGCCATAAACATGTTGTTATCATAAATCAACGTACTTGAGGCAGTTGTTTTGCAATGTCTCCACCAACAAACACAGCTTCAAGGTAAATCCAGAGGTTTTGTACAGTAATCCAGTTTTCAATTATCTCTGCAGTATTGGTCAACTTCTGAACCCACTGTTGTATAGTGGACTTAAATGGTGTATTATATCTGTATGAACATGAGTTAAAGAGAAAAAGAACCCAAGCTGATCATTGTTTACTTTTGGGCTCGATTAGATTTACAAAATATGTGCATTTATCAAGTTCTGTACCTGTTGCTCATGAGTGACCCCAGTACCATGAGGCTGTCTTCCACCAAAGCTATTTTCTCCAGTATATCTGATCCTTTCAGAAGGAGTTCTCCTCGAGTTTTGAACTGGCCAAAACTGAAATCGTGAGTACTCCATTCACTGAC
>VYZX01010929.1:0-10180 GCA_013401335.1 Brachypteracias leptosomus | reverse complement strand
ATACAATCCATAACTGCATAGTTTCCACGAGGATATTGCCCCTCTAGCTAATGAATTTGGATTGGACATAGTCTAAAATTTAACCAGAAATTCCAAGACTTGCCATTAAGCTTGAGTCACCAGAAGAGTCAGTCCCATATTGCAGCAACACTCCAGCAAACAATTAAAATTAACCATTTAACATCAATCCATTAGTTAAGCTTAAAACAATTATATGTCTATATTCCTCTTTTAGAGGAACAGCTTCAATCCACCATAAATGCCTAAAAATGGACAGTCAATGTATTAGGCAAGAAATACCTCTGTCAGCTGCACACTTCTCTCCAGTTCACTGTTAATGAACATTATTTCTTTATTTCTTTATTGAGAGGGTGGTAAGGCACTGGAACAGGCTTCCTAGAGAGGTGGTCAATGCCTCCCAGGCCTGTCAGTGTTTAAGAGGCATTTGGGCAATGCCCTTAACATGCTTTAGCTGAAGTGGTCAGGCTGTTGGACCAGGTGATTGTTGTAGGTCCCTCCCAAGTGAAATAGTCTATTCTAGTTAATGCGAAGCAAGAAGCAATGACTTGCTGAAGCTGGGGACAGGGAGAGACAGCACTGATGAGAGGAATTTTACTGCAGAACATAAAGCTAAAATTGGAAGAAGTGAAGGATTGCATCTTGTCCCAATGCTATCTGCTTAGGGACTGTGTGGCATTTCTGCTACTGGTATTTTGCTTACAAATGTAAATCCATCCTGAACATGGGCCATGTGCTTTCTACAACCCTAGGGAAGCTATCATGGCTCTGGGTGTGTCTCCTGTTAGCAGAGAGGGAGTCAGAACTTCTGAACTGCACAAACACGCATTGATTTGGCCTTTACCATAGTGAATGCTTCACTGATACAAGGGAAAGTGTACTGAGTTCTGCCCTGGAAGTTTCTACTCCCAACTTCTGCAAAGACAGCAACTCCAGAGTGTTTTAGGAATGGCAACCACAAATTAATTTTTGTAGAGGCTTTGATATTCTTGGCTATCTTGATTATTAATTTCACTAACATTTTTCTTGCTAGTTCCCCACTTGCATGCAAAAGAGCATTTAAGACATATAGTTGTTATGTATGGGTGGGATACTACATCCTAATAAAATTATACTATTATAATGCCACTGGAGTACAAGAGGGTAGAAAGCTCTTAAGAAGTGGAGGAATTATAGATGACAATCAAGGCATTATTCTGCTTGAAGAATTGCTTATGAGGAAGACCAGATTTCTTTGCGTGTCTGAACATGTTCCTTGGGAGGCAATGTCCACAAGGCAGTTAACAACGAAATGCTCCTAAACTACTTCCTTCTGCAAAAGCTCGTGCTAACAAACAGCAGCAGGAAGAGACAAAAGGGCAATGATGAAATTAACTGGCCTCTATTTTTCCCCTTCAGATGCTTTTAACAATGCCAGTTTCTCCCATATGACAGCGTTTGCATGTGTTGCAGGGAGGGGGAGACAGGGAAAATTAAGTCTTTCAAGACTTCTGCATCTCTAGGACAAGGTGAACATACAAGCTGATCCATTTACTTCCATAGGACGCTGAAGATCCAGCTATTCCTCTTGAGACAAAGTGGGGGTAAATCCATGTATTTCTTGGGGGTTCTTAGGTTCCCTTTCCAACTATTCCTACACAGCTCTTCAGGATAAACCAAGAATTCCCAAACCAGTTTGAGCCTGAGCTCCAAGCCTCACTGGTGTGAAAACTGACTGACTGAAAATCAGGGCTTGGTTTACCTTCTATAGTATCTGAAAATATTGCCTCACATAAGGAATGAAGTTTGATGACAGCTACATGACAGCCCCTACCAAAAGAAGGTGATCACAAGAGAAGCATAGAGAGAAGGCACCAAGGCAGCTAACTGAAGAGTTTGGACAACCATTCTGACAGGTACCCAACTGAAGCAGCAAAACAAGATCAACAGGGTGGGAGAAGAGGAAGCCTAGAAATTGTTTTTGCATCCCTGAATGAGGCATTTGTAAAAATATTTCTATAAAGCAAGTGACTGGCACTGAAGTAATAATTTCCTTGACTGTAGCTGGAGAACAAACTTACTACAGCTTTGGCCTGCTTAAAAGGAAAACATCAACTTATTAGTGGTGAATAAGGAGAAAATCTGTGCAGCACAAAAACAAGTGCATCGGTATTTTTGAGAATATGATTTCAGGCTTATTACGTTTTTTTAAAATGCCTATTCTTAGATGTTAGTATCCAGATGCTCTTCTATTGCAAATATGTCCCAGGAGCATGAGTATCTCTGAAAATCGGAACAGGCTGTTATAGTACTTTTCTTATACACAACTCAAGCTATTAGGGGCAGAAAAACCTTACTTTCATTAGCTTCAAGTATGATCTTTATTTTAAAAATTCAAAAGATACAGTTAAGCACAGCATTTCTGTAATTTAGGCTCATTACTTAAAATAAAATCTCCTGGTTTAGGTCTTTATTCCCTATTGCCATTAAAATTTATATTTTAATGACTGATTAATAATGAATTTTCATATTTCAGTAGCTAATATCCAAATCATTAGAACATTACTTTGCCATTAATACTTATTCAGATTAAAATAACTTCTGTCAAACACAGAACTAGACATTTTCATTAAAGCAGTCCCCACTTCTTTTTCTGATGCCTGTTGCCTGAATAAAGGTCTAAGAAAATATTAAGTATGCTGCAAACACTGCATCATTTTGGTCTGACCTGAGAAACATTTGATGCATTTATAGCTTTATCTGATGTCCTTAGGAAAAATGCACAAGTTCCTGTAAAGTCCTGTAAAAAAGAAGAAAATGCATACAGTTAAAAAGTATACATGTACAGTAAATGTAATTCACTTAACTTAAAAATGTGCTAAAAAGAAATTGTAAAAAATTAAGTAGTTAAAAAGGTAGTAAAATGTTTGTAGGATATTTGAAAATATGTCCAGCTCAAATGAAAAACTGTTTTTTCTCCATCTGATGTAAGAATGCAAAAAATGCCCTTCTGGGAAGACCAGTCTGTCCAGTATCACTTCTCTACTAAGACAATGCAGTTCAGGGAGCTAGGCTGCTTCCTGGGCTCCACTCCCCTTGTATTCCCTGATCACCTGCAAACGTTGCAATGAGAGCTGTTAGATGACATACTCCTGTCTAGTCATTTTAGTATCCATTTATGGACCTACACATGAGATTGTCTAATCCCTTTATGAATCTGCCAACATAAATTCACTGAAAAAACCTAAAGATAACCTCAGCTTTCAAATATTTAAAGTACTTTTCATAGACACTTAGATCAAAATGGATCATCTTAGAACAATATTTATTTCATTTTTTAAAAAGGGAACTTAAAGATTACAAAAAACTTCTGATTCACATACTTTTTAGCATGTATTTTCATCTTTTAAACAGACTGAAGTAATGTAAAAGTTTCAAATCAGTGCTGCAACAATGTTTATTTTTAATCTATTAAATCCAGCAATAATTCAACTATAACACATTTGAAAAGCCATTCCAATTGGTCCAATTGGCAGAGGAATGAACCTCACTTCTTTCCTGAAAGCAAGGAAGAATTCTTCAGCTATGTCTTTTCTAACATAACAATTTTAATATAAGCTCATTGGGGAAAAAAAAGTAAAAAGCCATCACCATGCCTTATTCAAAGAAAATCATATATGGTACACTTGATTCCTCTGAAAAGAGATGGAAAGAAAAAAAATTAATCAGAAATCTTAACTCTGAATACACTGATGAACATTACGTTACATTTTTTCAACAGTTTACTTTTCAAATATCATCTAATGAATTTTTCAACCATACCTCAGCAGAACCCATGGTAATAAATAGCTTCTTCTGAAGCAAACTGTTCATTGACCCATCTGGCCTCAATGATGCATTCGACTTTTGCTAGCAATTAAATTATAAATAAGAGGTTAATAAAACAAAAACTATTATCATATAAATACCTCATCCTATTTGAATATGTGAATTATAACTAAGCTCATTCTGAATCAGTTAGTAATTTCCTGATAGAAATTGTGAGATTGGTTTTATTTGAAGAATAAGCTTTATATGACTATCACAATCCCCTGAAAACAATTTCAGAACCCTGTTCTTGCAGAAAAAAAAAATCAAAAAAAAGGGTGGGAAAAATCTCAGAAAATATAATGAATTTAAATCTGAAGTATTTCCTAGAGCAACTTCCTCCATGGAAACAAACTGGATGTCTCACAGCAAGAGTTATGTGCCTGGTTTGTAAAGCCACAATATAATTGTGAGCAGAACTCACGAGAAACACTGTCAGCTAGATCCTGCAAAGAAATTAGTTTCTGCCCATGTTTTTAACCATACATTACTCTGAAAAACCCACTCTGAGAAGCTTGCAGCCACTGGTCCCTCTCCACTGGGATTTATCTACAACCTCTTCTCTTTGAAGCAACAAAAATTTTAAGCCCATAAAGACCTGCTTCCCTCTAATTTTCTGTCATGCACTTTGGAAAATAATCTCTTGAAACTTGGAAGAATGTAACAGAAAATAATATGGAAGAAACCTCCAGGTGTATTTCTCTTTCAAGTTGTGGAGAAGCCTCTTCCTAAAACATCAAATGTTCAGCTCCTGCAAGACTAAATGTGTGATGTATGACACACGGTGGTGGCTCCCCACTTCCACCCCAAATCAGCACCTTCTAAACCCCTATGCACAGCCTCAAGTGAACATCAAGCACCCAAGCTGGTGAAAAAGAGAGATAAGCAGCACTGAAGAAAGGATCTTTGACAAATATTGGTAAGAATATGCCTGCTAGGCCAAGCCAACAGTCTGCCCTGGCCAGTATTTTGTCTCCAAGAATGGCCAGAAATGGGTAAGAACATAAACATGTATGACATTGTCCCTGAGTAATCTCCAATTCTCCAATATGTTTGAAACTAAACTGTTGACAGAACAGTCAATTTAATGAGATCTCTTAACTCATCAGAACAGGGTGGAAGATGCTAGAAATGGCATTCATATTTTCCATTAGAGACATCTATTTTTATGCTTCGCTGCTTTCGCAACAAAATATTCATAAATTCATAATTTAATGATTAACAAGACCAAAATAAAACAGAACTAAATGCAGAAATGAAATGTTTCACTTAACCCAAGCTGGGCATTTATTTCTGGCTTGTCAGTTAGGTAAAACAATTTCAAGATTTTTAGTTTCATCTTCATTTAAGTCAGAGAACAACATGTTCATCCCAGAAATGTGCAAGCACAGTCCCAGTGAAAGGAAAAACTGATTAAACTGTTTTGACAGCTGAGCTGATTCTGTGCTTTGCAAAGTCTCTAAGCAATTCCACTAATGTTCAAAAGTTCTTTTAACTTATCTAGGCTATAATGAATTTGTAATTCATGCTTGCACTTAACTGACTCTCACGCATTATTAATTGGTTTTTCTCCCCAACAAACCTAAACCAGCACCACATGGTGACTTTGCTCACCCTAACATGGTGCCTCAATGGCACTACCTGAAAGGACTGAGCAAAGACTCCTGCAGTTCAGGAAGCCCACAACAGTCATGTTAGGCAATTGCAAGGTCCCTTGGCACCTTCTGATACCACATACACGCTGGAAGCTGAATGAATTATTTTGCTTTTTATGAAGAGGCTTCTCCTTCTCAAAATGAAAAGGCAGAGAAATACATCTTGGGGATCACAACTACTTTATTTCTAGCTGCAGTTTCCCAAGCCTAAGAATACTTTTCATAGAATGGGACAGACCTGAACATGAAGCCACCTTCATTTAGAAGGAAAGTGCATCATTTTTCACCCTCTTGAATTAGTACTTTGTCAATAGTGAAGTTAATGCAGTTTAAACCAAAAGGAGAAGAAAAAATGGTTCTTATACAAACAGTTTCCCCGATTCCTGTAATACTTACAGTTAGCTAACCTAGTATTTTTAATCCCTGAATATGGTGTATGCTTTGCCTCAATTATCTTTATCATTTTTTGAAGTATTGATTTTTACTTTACTTGGCCATTTTTAAGTTTTCTTTTGTGAAAATAGTATCAAACTATGCCACTAGGCATTCTCCTGTTTTCATGTAAGCCAAGATGGTGGTACCCAAACAATGAGATCCAAGTTCTTTCCACATTGGCATGCACAGCAAAAAAATATCTGTTAAGTTTTTCTGAATTCTGAAACAGTCATGTATCGTTGTTTTTAAAAATGTAAGTTGTAACAATAGATACATACCTGCAATACATCTTGGTAAAAGAAGAGCAATTTTTTAAGTCCACTAGGGGCAAAGAATTGTTCTATAAGTTGAAACTAAAAACAAAATTACAATTGCAGTTAATTGTGAAGTACTTTCAAAAGACTGGAAATTTTGGAAATATATTTAGTATTAATAATGTAATTAATATTTACCTTGTCATCAGAAATAATGGCCTCCTCCACTTGCTGCTCACTTAAGCCTATCCCATCTGCTAATCTTGATATCAAATACTTGTGTCTTTCATCTATCTGAGCTCTTCTCTCCTCTTTGGTGACTTTGGCTTGTTTGGCTAATTCTTTCCTAGTTTCACTGGAAAGTACTATACTTTTCTTACCAGTTGTCTAGAAAATAAAAGTTATAGAAAGATTCATTTACCTCACTTAAGGATTGTACTTTATGCTGTTGATCTTTAAGCTGGCTTCCTAAACCACTTCAAGCAGAAACATAAAAAATTACATCTAAGGAATGCAGAGGGAAAAGATCAGTAATAATTAACTTCTTAGGCCAAAATTACTTCTCAGTATAAAGCTACTATAATGGAAACTTCTGATCAGGCTCTCAGAATCAAACGTGGATCCAGGCCAAGGTCACAATTCAAATTTAGACTATAAAGGCTGTAATTCAAACCTCAGCGTTGTGAATCCAGCTCCCAAACTTCTGTATGTCCATATTCCAGATCTGGGGCCAGATCTACCTCTATATTGCCAGAATTTTAATATATAGTATTAAGCTATTACCTCAAAGGAAATTAATAAAACAAATGCACTATAAAATCAGTCACCACTGGAACAAATATAAAATTGATGTTTAATATGCAGGTCATATAAATGTAGTAGTAGAATGATAAAGAAGGAAATTTATGTTGATAAAGGATTTAAAAAAATCTTTATAACAGTGTGAACAAGACTGAAAATAAATATATGAATAACATTTTTAAGTGAACAGATAATCTTCAGAAGCTATATAGAAAATTGAAGATTTGGGTTAAAAAGTCACCACACTGAGCATTTCTTTCCACACGCAGCTCCCATGGACATGAGTATCCAGAGTCTGGGGATGTCTGAAGTGTCTCCATACCTCACCATTTTTATTGGAGAGAAACAAAGATAAATTACATCATCTTCCCACTACTCTAAACTAGGAGTTGTGATTGATCAATCCTGATTTACTCTTAGATTTAAAAAACAAACAAACAAAACACAAAAAATCCAGTCAATGTCCACCTTTGCCTCCTACCATTTGGTCTTACCCAGAGTCTGAATGGACATTTTACATCAATCCCATCCCTAACTGCAAATCCTTAAGACCAGAAGACAACAAGAATGCCTGAATACCTGTAGCTGTTGGTCAGTACCATTCTGATGGCTCTAAA
Organism: Brachypteracias leptosomus; assembly: GCA_013401335.1. Taxonomy (NCBI): domain Eukaryota; kingdom Metazoa; phylum Chordata; class Aves; order Coraciiformes; family Brachypteraciidae; genus Brachypteracias; species Brachypteracias leptosomus. The sequence goes on along the minus strand of VYZX01010929.1, from coordinate 2,554 downwards.
AGCTACATCTTTTCTGATTCACCATTCCTTCTCCCATGTAGGTCCCAGCTCATCTGTGTCAGTCTTTTATCATCTCTGGCTTCCATGCCAGCAGCTGGATCTCTTGTTTTGCAAAAGCCTTCCCTGATGCAAAGTGACCTTATTCAAGTATTCTTAACCAATATTAATTTTCATCTTGGCAAAGAAAGGAAGTTAACCAGTGGATGAACGAAAAAAACCCAACCCAAACCCCAAAATTCCAGCAACACACATGTGAGCAGAGTAAGTAAACGGCCTAACACTATATACACTTTTGAGTGGCTCACTGTTCTTTCTCCTTGTAATTAACAGAGACCAAAAGAACTCAGCACCCTCCAGTATTAGGCCAAACTTTTGTCAATGAAGATTTAAGAATAATCTGGACAGAAAAAAAATGTAACAGGCAAAAGGCAGCTGAGTCACCACCTATTTTAGCATGAGAACACTTGCCGGAAGAACAGCAGCCAAAGGTGATGCTGTGACAGCAGATACCGGCTCAGTGCTCCTTGTCTTCAGGTCCCCTCCACGTCTACGATGCTTACTCTCTGTGTCTAGTTAAAAGAAGTGACAGGTTCTAATTATTCTGGTATATGCACAGCAAATGCATTTACAAGACCTGCAGTGTTGTGTCTTAATATCTGCTGGCTAACCTCTTCTCAGGCTGGGGAAAATGAGACATGAAAGGAACATAAGAAAACCTGTGCCTCAGCAGAAATCCTCAGAATCCCTCAGGAGGAAAAGATGTCTTATAAAGGCTTTTATCTCAGTTCAACTGCAAACAATCCCTACTGAGAGCAGCAGAGGTAAGAAAAAGCAATTTAAGGCACTAGCTCAAGAAATCATTTCTGGAAAAAATAGAGACTTTGAAATATTGTCACTTTTCATACTTGCTATTGTCAGTTATTCTTCTGTTGCTTCTTTATCTAAATTCTGATTCTCAGTCTCATACATTTCTGACAAACATGCTTCTTGCAAGACAACTTGGGCACACGGACTATCTGAAGAATAAAGATTGCTAATATTTGCAATAAAACCAGGACATATATCACTAGACCGTGTAATTGTTTTCTGTTGATCCCTTAAGCCTCCTTAAGCGCTTTTGAAGCCCTTAAAGTTATTTAATAAAAAAATTATTGAATACCTTTTTTTTTTTCCTAGAAATTAGGATCTGAATCTTTTAAAGTCATTTAAGTAACAAATAAGAGCATTTATGTTTTTCTGATATTAAGTACAATAACTTATCCCCAGCCAGCCACCATTTCTTTTAAAAAAATTAATTACAAAGCATTCCTAAATATTGCTTTATCTCTCCTTAACAAAAATACTGGTTTAGTTAGCTTCAAAAAGACAATTATTTGAAAGCAATGAACAACATTATTTTTAATTGCTACAGCTTGCTTTTGGTTCAAGAAAAAGCAACCATTTTATTTCTCAGAAGATGATATTTAGGTCTCATCCTTGGCAGCAAACAGGATCCTCAGTGGAACATGCAGTAGTGCTAATGAGCAGCTCACTAAGCTTTCACAAACTAATGTTTAATATACTCTAAATAAATGATGAGATCATGACTAAAATTGAAATTCTAATAGCACTGATTTCCTTACAAATTTTCCTACAGATTGTGTCTCTTTTCCCCTGATTATAATATATTATTCACAGAATTATAAAATTGTTACTATTGGAAGGGACCTCTGGAGGTCATTTGGTCCAACCCCCACTGCTCAAGCAGGGCCACTGAGAGCCAGTTTCTCAGGATCACATCTAGATGGCTTTTGAATACCTCCAAATCTGGAGACTCCACAATCTCTCTGGGCAACCCGTGCCAGTGCTCTGTCACCCTCACAGTGAAAAAGTGTTTCCTGATGTTCAGACAGACCCTTGTGTGTTTCATTTTGTGCCCATTGCCTCTGGTCCTGTCACTGGGTGCCACTGAAAAGAGCCTGGCTCCCTTTTCTTTGCACCCTCCCCTCAGGTATTTATACATGCTGATGAAACACATACACCCTCCAATTCTCCTCTTCTTCAGTCTGAACAGTCCCAGTTCTCTCAGCCTTTCCTCATAGGAGAGATGCCTAAGTGCATTCATCATCTTCGTGGCCTTTCACTAGACTCTATCCAGTATGTCCATGTCTCCCTTGTACTGGGGAGCCCTAAAACTGGACACAGTACTCCAGGCAAGACCTCATCACTGCTGAGTGGAGAGGATGGATCACTTTCCTTGATCTGCTGGCAACACCCCTCATTCAGCCCATAGCATCATGGGTTTTTTGCCTCAAGAGCCCATTGCCAGCTCCTGTTCAACTTGGTGTTCACCAGGCCACCCAGGTCCTTTCCTGCCAATCTGCTTTCCAGCTAGTCAGTCCCCAGTATGCAGAGGTGCATGGACTTGTTCCTCCCTAGGTGCAGGACTTTGCACTTCCCCTTGTTGAACTGCATGAAGTTCCTGTCAGCCCAACTCCCTAGCCTCCAGAGGTCCCTCTGGATGGCAGCACAGCTCCCTGGTATATTGGCCATCCCAGTTTTGTGTCATCAGCAA
>VYZX01010924.1:330-26818 GCA_013401335.1 Brachypteracias leptosomus | reverse complement strand
AAACCTTAAACCACAACAACTATGAATGAAGCTGCTTTTTGCTTTTTCTTGCACATAAGCAATGCCATGTAAGACATTTCCCATTCCTCTGGCAGACTGAAATTCTGAGATGTTGCATTCACTTGCTTCCAGTGCTAAGCTGCCTCCTGCTTCAGTAAAAGCTGAGGGATGGACACTGCCACAGCTGCCAGCTGGGCTTGGTAGTCAGTAGGACTTGAAGGAGAGATCCAGGTCTGTGAGTAGGAGAAGGGGTCCAGGCTGCATGCAACCTCCGTCATCTCAGGAAGGAAGTCAGCTAGAGGCAAAGTGATATGAATTATCACTATTTTTTCCTATCCACAGATTCTTTTTACAAACTTTTCACCAACTAGTCCTTATGCTGAGGAAAATCTATAACCATTCACTGAGCTCCTGTCCTATTGTTTCTTAATTCAAAATTGTCCATACATAATGATCACCAGTGCTCACAGAATGAAGGAAAACTGCTAAAGGCCGTCAAGCTCAGCCAGAGAAGTAGCCACCGTCATTTATTTTCCCACTTAAGATGGAACAGTCAAATCTATGCCATGTTTAACAAAGACAATTTGTTTCGAGCTTAAATACATCCTGCCTTGTGCTTAAGGACTCCAGGCACACCACAAATTGCTTCTGCTGTTACCTGACATGAGGGACACTTCAGTGGCATTGGCTGACACAGGCAGGGCACCAAGGTGCCAGCCACAGTTCTGCGAAGATCCTCTGCACAAAGGACACCTTTAGCACCAGTAATCTCACCAGTTTGATCCTAAATAATGTCCATGGGACCTGATGAGATACATTTGCGAGTTCTGAGGGAAGTGACGGATGAAGTTGCAAAGCCACTTTCCATCATATAAAGGTTGGACTTTATGATTCTGGAGGTCCTTTCCAACCTAAACGATTCTATGATATTTGAAAAGCCTATGATGCTTGAAAATTCATGATAGTCCTGATAGTCTGGTGAAGTTCCCACTGACTGGAAAATGGGAAACATAATCCCCATCTTCAAAAAGGGAAAAAAGAAAGACTCAGGAAACTACAGAGGCCAATGCCCATCAAAATCATGGAGCAGATTCTGAAGGCTCTGCTAAGGTACACGGAAAAAGAAGAGGTGATTGGTGGCAACCAAAATAGCTTCACTGGGGCAAAAATCGGGCCTGATGAATTTGGTGGCCTTTTATGATGAAATTACAGCGTCGGTTGATAAGGGAGGAGCAACCAACGTTATCTACCTGGACTTGTGCAAAACATTCAGCACTGTCCCATTCATGACATCCAGGTGTCTAAATTGGAAAAACATGGATTTGATGGATGGACCAGTCAGTGAATAAGGAATTGGTTGGGTGGTTGCACTTAAAAAGTTTCAGTCAATGGCTTGATGTCCAAGTGGAGACCAGTGATGAGTGGTGTTCCTCAGGCATCAGTACTGGGACTGGTGCTGGTTAACATCTTTGTCAGTGACATGGACAGTGGAATTGAGTGCAACCTCAACAAGTCTGCCAATGACACTAAGCTGTGTGCTGCAGTCAACACACTGGAGGGAAGGGATACCATCCAGAGGAACTTTGACAGGTTGGAGAGGTGGGCCTGTGCAAACCTCATGAAGTTCAACAAGGCCAAGTGCAAGGTCCTGCAGGTGGGTCAGGGCAAACCCAAGCACAAATACAGTCTGGGAGGAGTATGGATTGAGAGCAATCCTGAGGAGAAAGACTTGGGGATGCTGGTTGATGAAGAGTTCAACATGAACCAACAATGTGCAAGGGTAACCCAGAAAGCCAAACGTAACCTGGGCTGCATGAAAAGAAGCATGGACAGCAGGTCAAGGGAGGTGATTCTCCTCCTCTACTCCACTCTTGTGAGACCCCTCCTGCAGTACTGTGTCCAGCTCTGGAGCCCCGACACAAGAATTACATAGACCTGCTGGTGCAGATCCACAGGAGAGCCACAATGATGATCAGAGGGCTGGAGCACCTCTTATGAGGACAGGCTGAAAGAGTTGGAGTTGTTCAGCCTAGAGAAGAGAAGGCTCCAGGGATTTCTTATTGTGGCCTTCCAGTATCTGAAGGGGGCCGGAGGGACTTTTTACAAGGGCTTGTAGTGGTAGGGTAAGGGGGAAAGGGTTCAAACTGGAAAAGAGTAGATTTAGATTAAAAATGAGAAGAAGTTCTTCAGTGTGAGGGTGGTGAGACAATGGCACAGGTTGCTCAGAAAGGTTGTGGATATCCCCTCGCTGGATGTGTTCAAGACCAGGTTAGATGGGGCTTTGAGCAACTTGGTCAAGTGGAAGGTGTCTCTGCTCATGGCAGGGGAGCTCGGAGCTATGTGATCTTTAAGGTCACTTTCAACCCAAACCATTCTGTGATTCTATGATGATTCTATGATCTTCTCAAAGTGTTGGTCTGTCTAAGAAAGTTTTGAAAATTGACTGTCTTTTCTTTCTTTAAAAGATTGAGATTTCTTTGGCTAGAGTAGCTTCTCATCATAGTAGTTTCTCATCATAGTATGGAGAGGAAAGCAATAGCTCAAATTAGATTTATTTTTAGATATGCACAAGTGCCTAGCAAACTGTTGGTACATCCATTTCTTCAGTTCAGTGAGAATAAATGAGTGCCTTACCATTGACATATTGTTACAAACGGAGATAACATTTAGAACTAATGATATATTTCCAAGGCAATTTGATTACTAATCAACTGATTCCATTGATCAACTATGATCAACTCATTAGTCTCCAAAACAGCTATGTGACATACAGAACACAAAGAAATCACCTTAATAGAAAACATAGTATTCTTGAACTTCTTGAACAGTTCTCTTAAAAGTCTAAACTGTGTTTATACAGTACTTTGATACCTGCTTCAAGAACAACTACCCAATATATTATCTTTAATGCAACAACTCTTCCCACAACTGTGCAAAATAATCCTTTCCCTTCTGTCTTTTCTGTCTTTTTCTGTTTACTTTATCTTAAAATTGAGTGGATGACACTTGTAACATCTTTGATTGTAATAGCCATGGAACATTCTTGATGTTTTAGGATGGTTTTAAAACCATTGCACGTATTGCTGAAGAAAGAAATGTAGTGAGAAACTGAATCTAATCTTCGTAACACGTTTTATTAGGGTATATCAGTACAATTATTGCATATTCAATGTGGCATTTCTTTACCCTGAAAAATCTTCTCCTATCTAACATAATATGCACCACAGTAAGTTTTAAATAAGCACGTGGACTCAAGTATTATGTGCACTGACTGGAACTGTCACTTGTTATAAAGGGTAATGTTATCACAATTGGGGAAGAGCAGTGTTACGTTTCACTTCACAGGCAAACCTCTATTATCATCTGTGTAATGATTTCCCTACAGTTCATCTGTGATATGATGGGCAAATCATAGTAGCAAAGTAATGGTTACCACGTTACATGTATGTTCTTTTGCAGACCATAATACCCAGTAAGCTGTTAAAGGCTATAAATAGTGATTTTTTTTTTTGGTGTCCAAGTGACCTGAAAACATTTACATCTGAAAAATTTTTCAGCTGTGTTGGAGAACATGTTCCATTGTTTTATCTTTTTATTTTTCAAGTTCCTATCTTTGTAAAAACAAAAAATAAAAGAAAAGGAAATGGGGAAAATTACCTTCCCCACATCTTGTGAATTTGTGATTGATGTTCTGGTCACAAAGGCTTAGAAAAATGATCCAAAGGTGTATTGCCAGCAAGAACTTAATAGCATAGAAGCCAGCACCCAAGAACCAAGGAGGGGAGACTCCTATTCACTGGCAAGAGACAAGTGATTTCCAGACATTAGTCTTAGGAGAGGTTTTGGGTTTTTTTCTGAAAGTACCTCAAGCATAATGCATTTGTTGTGACAGAAAGAGCAGCAGCTAGGAACAGAGCTTGTTGGAGGTGTAATTTTAACAGCTCCTTCTATTGGAAGTGACTGAAGCACCACTGCTACAGCCAGAGAGTAACCAAATGGCTGGAGAGGAAGACAGGAGCATGTAGAGTACACATGATTACCAGTATGGTCCAAGCAATAGTATCACTGGTACTTCTCATTCTGCTTTCTCTGACGAGTGCTGAGCACTGTTGTCCTCCTAAATCATCCAGTGCTGTAGCATTGTATCACACCTCAGCCCTGAATGTCCCTATGCCAATTCTTTTTACACTACTATGGCAGGCATAAAGCCCTTGTTTTACTAGGAAATATCTCTGGGAACTGTCTCTGCACACCAGGCAGGGTCTTACTGTGGCTTTGGGGAAATAAAGAAAAAGATTATTGCTTGTCATTGGAATGGACAGCTCTGGTGTGTACACTACCAAAGAAAACACTGGGTAACAGTAGAAAGCTATCTCATCAGTCATGAACCAGGCAGGTACATCTGAATTTGGAAACAAGATCAGACTGAAAATTTACTTTCACTGATCAGCTCATTATGAACTTCAAGAGCCTGGAAACCCAGAGGAAGTCTCCAGGATTTACTAGGCTTAGTGAGTAAGGAGAGTGTCACCCAAGGCATGCAAGAGTCTGAATCCTAGAACAGGGGTCTCTACTGACACAGGGCAGTGGAGAGAAAATATTTCACAGACATTTTCCTTGCAGTTCAGGAGCAGATCTTCAGCAGACTCTTTTTGTTGATGGGAAGGGCAGAAGAATGTGAAGGCTAATACACTCAGAGTCTTCTTAATATGCCTTATTAAACACTAAAAAGACTCTGGTTGCAGCAACTATATTCTCAGATGAGGCACCTAGAAAATTATTAGCATCTAATCCAGCAACCAGACCACAGGTAATTGTGATACAGATGACTGGTTTCACACATAAGGAAGCCTGTCATGGTGAAATGCAAAGGGGACACAGGGTAGCAAGCTAGACCCAGCTCTCTGCTCCCAAATTACAGGGTGGATACAGCCATCCTGACTCTTACTTGTCTGACAAACTTGAAACAAACCAAAAGCTGTAAAACTGAAATCACTGTTAAGAATATTACAGCAGAATACATAAGTAAAAGAACTATACCAGAATTAAAATAACTTAAATGTATCATTTTAATTCTATCCTGAATGATTTGCAATACTTATTCTATGATTATAATGCTGAGGTCTATATAGAAGTATTTGAAATTTATATTCTTACAAAATATTCTCGGAAACCTCTTGGAAACCAGCTATCAATAGTGGAATGCAATCATAAGGCAATGATTAGGGCTTTTTGTTTGTGTTTATTATTATTCTGTGTTTCAGAATATCTTTTTCAGAAAAAACTTATAAGTTAAACATATAAGTCTATCAACACATTTACAGGGTGCTAACTCATCCTGTTTGGGCCAAATATGGTGGATTTGTGCAAACATATCATTCTGGTAGAATGAGGAAGATGAGAGGAAGCTGAAGCACTATCATAAAGCGTAGTCTGCCAGTACTGGTGGTACCATCAAGAAGTAGGGCAATAACCTACAATTGTGAATAGTAATGTTTTAAAATGATGACAGCTGTCTGCTTGGTGAATTGAGTCAGAGCCATTAGGAGAGAGCATCTCCTCTGCTCTGCACTCTGCCTCACATCAGCCTTCTCGCAGTCAGGCAACATGACTGTAAAGTGCCAGGATTCCCTGTGCAGTACCAAGTTGAGTCACTTTGTCCAAACTTTAAAAGGTTTAATTAAGTGGTATGTTCCTCATTTTCTAGTTACCCCAGATGAGAGCTTGATTGATTTGTAGAAATTAATTTACAATGTGTTACACGGTGCTAATAATGCAAAGGAAAAAATGAAGATCTTCTCAGTCTCAGGCTGGACAAGAATAATCCAGTCAGTAGTTTTGACATTAATTTCCACTGCCTATATTGTCTAAAATATTAAAAAATAATCCTCCCCTCTGAGTAGCATTTTTGTGAAAATAAAGTCATTGCTGTTCACAAAGCACTCTGATATTCAGTGGTGAGTAGCACAAAAAAAGAGAAGAGAGGAAATCATTAATTCTGTCTCCAGTGCAGAATTTCAAAAGCACTCAGAAACTCAGGCATTAGACTTGACACCATCAAGGAGGTGGAAAGAGAACAGCAAACAACTTCTTGTTAAGTGTACCCCAGCCATGATGGGCAGCAGCTGAAACAAGGCCCCTGTGAAAAAGATAATAATAATAATTTAAAAATTGTAGGTACTAATGCAGGCACACATAAGAAGATACCCAAATTTGCCTAAGTGACAACCTTCATTTTGCTATTCCTTAACTCAGAGTGTTTGACTTTGCAGCTTCTGCAGTTACTTATCTGTATGGGAGCTAAAAAGTCAGCTAAATAAACTGAAAACACAGAGAACAACAGCTATTAAATGATGGTGTAAAACTGTATGGGATAGCACATTTAAGCTGTATTCCAGAAAATCCTAGCTACATTTATAAAGCAGGGCCTAAAGAACTGGCAACGAAAACCCATTCTGAAAAATTAGATTAAAGCCTTTAGTTAAATTCAATTGTGAATGACAAACAGGGTAGCTAAGTATTCTCATAAGCTATCTGAAAAGAATGTTCTGTAAACTCTGTATTTCAGGATTTATGTATCAAACATCTTTCAATTCTTCTGTCAGAGCCATCATCCCAGTGTCACCAGTCTATTTTTCATTCCAGTGCTCACGTTTACAGATGTGTATTTGATATTATTTTCCACCTAGTCAGTTTTGTGATTACTGCTTACATGTTCAGAAGCAAATGTGGATGTAAAATTGATAAACTGTCATTGTTCTGTTATCACAGCCTGTATTTTTATACCTCAGTTTAAGTTCTAAAAACTTGCAAAATGTGCTGTCTGCAACTGGACTGGAGTTTTTCTTTTTTGAAAGTTTCTTGCCATTTTGCCTTATTCAGTACAACTCTTTGCCTGAGTTCACACCTCTGTTTTCAGTGGTTTTGTACCTAGAGGAGATTTTTGCAGCAGTACCAAGAAGGAATTCTACTTCACAAAACAGAGGCCTCAACACAGGATCATCAGAATGTTTTATTCTGGATCACATATAACATACCTAATTAAGCTTTGCAATGACTCTTTTTTCCATAGTTCACTAGTTGCCCTTGATACAAATGCTGCAGATATCCACTCAGTTTTAAGAGCCATCTGTTTTTCATATCTCCTGCTTAGTGCATGATCAGCTACTTTCATTTTTTCCATAGTATAAGTGGGCTAATATCCATGTATCCCTATCACACTTTAAAGTTCATTTCCACCCTATAATACGTGTCTAGGTTTTCCTGTACATACTGTATTTGGCAACAATCATTTTTTCCTCAACATTTTCTATTTTATTTTTATTTTTATAGTGAATGTAGCTCTCATAAAAGGTGGTAGACTGACAGGTCTAGCAGATGAAGCCTGGCTTATCTGTACAAAAGAAGTATCAAAAGGATATGGCAAAGTAATCTTCCTTTAGTGTTCCCAGTATCATATGTTATTCTGGAACAGGAAAGAAATTCTTCAGGACTGAAGACAAAAGTCCCTATAATAGTACAGCTAGCATGAATCTGTTATAGTGGGGATGGTTAAGTATAGTAAGACTTTACTGCTAATCGTTTATTCAATAATTTTCACAGGCACAGGAACACTGCCAGATGTTAATACTAACTTCTGGTCATGAGACCTACATTTGTCATTCCATGGCTCCCACTGCTAAATGTTTTCTTCCACTGACCTTAGAAAAATCAGGATAATCTATGTTGCCCTGGGAATTTATATAACAACTTTACATTAGGTCAAGAGCATTATTCATGCTATTTTAAATGTCTTTAAATTAAAATTGAGATTGAGGGCTTCTATGTTTAGGAGCCAAAGTTCCTCTTATAATAAGGGGAGGGAGACGCTATAGAAGGTCACAAAAACACGTGAAATAGAGCTACAGCCTGAGCAACTGGTCACAAACTGGAGGTATAGCAATAATGGAATTCGAGGTAAATTCATTGTTCTCACCTGTTTAGTTTGTCAAACTGCCACATTTACCCTGAAATCATTTTAAGGCTGGCAAGTTTTAGTAAGTTTTTGCTTCCCTTTACTGAATGAAACATGGCTAGTCTGGGCATAACTCATTTCATTGCTGGGCAGTGAGGGCACTTCAGCTTTTCCCACTCTACGTACACAACAAGTTCTAGTGAATGGTACATTATAGAAAGACAAACGATTATTTTAAGTTATTTTATGTATAGCAGAACTAGTGAAGCTGGTTTGTATCCTTATCTCTTACCCATGTCCCTAAAGCTCCTTGTCCCTTTCAACCCCTACAGGCAGAATAAAGCAGTGTGTTATAGGTGTTATATGTGTACTGTCTAGTGAGCAAGCTAGCTGTTTTCAGGCAAGCAAGGCTGACTTCAGTCTGTCTTTTCCATCAGTCAGACACTGATTTGAGTCTCTGTCTTCTGCTCTGCCACTTATTTTTAAGGAATCTGTTGGAAATTGTCTTTGAGAAGCCTTCTTTCTAATTTGTCTTAAACTGGCCAAAAAAAGATCCCTGTGAATAGATACTGTGATATAAGTATGTAAAATTTTTATTATACTGTAATATTGCTAAGTGATATAGATAAAAATTGCCTGCATTTATAGCTAGATATTATATCTATGAATAGATAGGTATAAACAGCTAATGTGATCTCCTCATGTCATTTTGTTAGGAACAGTCTGTGGCTCAGGAATTGGGATGCTTTCTCTTTCTCTCTATCTCACCATGAATTTCCTAGGTAAAAGTTTTAGGAAAAATTCCACCTTTATTTGTCTTAGTGTCATTGGAAAATAGAATAATTTCAATAAAAGAGGAAGTTCAAATCTCATCAACCTCAAAAGTCGTGATCACCGAGACTGTGCATATTAACAAATTCTCCTTACAGACAGGTAGAAAACTAAATCCCCATGGGCATAACAGAGAAAGAAACTTCTGCCGCTTCCTCCCTCATCAGTGGAGTTATATGCCCTAGTTTGTTAGGGATTATTAAGAAGCAAAGGAGCTATAGATGAAAACACCACACAAAAGTCAGTCCCAGCACATGAGCATCATACCAGACACAGGCATGTGTCTGAGTGGCCATGCAGCAAGAGGCGTCACACGCAGCATGGCAGGCAGAACCTCTTCTCATACAACTGTGTAATTTGGATTTGGGCAGCCTGTGCAAAGCAGGTTTGGTTTAACAGCATGAGAAGCATGCACCTAGTTCAGCCTCAGACTTACTTGTACAAAGCAGAAGCCTTATCTGAGATTCTGTCCCAGTCTGAACAAAATATTGACTGGCTGGTCAGCCAAGCCGCTGTCCCCTGCAGCTGTGTGCCAAGAGGCAGCAACAGTCTCTCACACATGCTGCTGCCCTCAGTCTCGAACTTTGCACTGAAAAAAAGTGGGCATGGAAGTAACAGAGATAGGAAGTCTAGCAGAGTAAGTACACTGGAAAGAGAAGGTATGTGAAAGGTAGGTAACTTCCACTAGTATTATCTTGGTTTGTGGGAAGAGGAAGAAAATTTCCTTGGAGTTGAAGCAAAAGATTATAGACTTGAATGCTCCTGTTGCCAGGCAAATTAAGCAAATTTTTTCTCTTTTTAAATTAAAACTGTGAATGATGCTCTGTAAAAGCTAGTTCTATATCTACAGCAAAGCAGTAACAGAAAAAAAAATTATAAAATCTTAATCTGAAAGCTCCTCATCTTCCTCAGAGAATACCCATGGACACACACAAAGCCACTCCTGCAGACTACATGCATGTGGTAGGGATAAGAGTGGAATAGAAATAATCTTGATACAAATCAAACTTTCCATATTTTTGAAATCAAAGAGATTTAAGGAGAATCATAAACCCCAAAACTGTTCCCTCAAATGATTTCAACAGCTGGAGGCAGGTTCACTAAAACAATGTATCTCTAGTCTTTTAGCAGAGACAAGCTCTCCATAGGACCGTGCTTTTAGTCATCTGGGAAGGGCTTCTTGCTGAGTTCCTGCTGGTTTATTTGAGACCAATGCTGGGCTCCTGTTACTCTTCTCCAGCTGAAAGTTAAACTTATTTCATCTAGTCAGTGCTGTCTGACAGATCTAAATAAGGCATTGCTGAGCATACAGACCACACTCTGATATAGAATATGATTATCATGGGATAATCTTTCCAAGGCCTCCCAGATTTGAAACAGCCAGGAATTTTAACCTTGGAGCCAAGGCATTTCTAATAAGGGGGGGAAATTGCCTTCTGAATTTAATTTGCAAAGTAATGTTAATAGGAAAAGAAGTAACTTGTACGTACTTCTCTTGTCGTCTAATGAGAAGTATGATAAAATGTCAGGAAGATTCAAAACCTGGATTATTCAAGTCCAATACCCATGATTTAGCCAGAAAACCAAATAAGATATATATATGTACATAGCAATGAAAAAAAAAATTAAATCCTGGACATATGTGTAACAGTTCACTTTGGAAATTAAGCTATCTAGATTTAGGTACGATTATGTTCTTATGTATCACATTTTAAAGCAAGGAGCACTTGTTATACTAGTATGTGTGTATTTTCCCCAACTCCACTAGTTGGTCTGAGACAATGAATTGTTTCTCCACAAAGTTCATCTCACTTCTTTCTCTGTAGCTATGAAACATCATTCTTATGACTTCAGATTATATTTCTTGTCTGTCAGGGCTTGGGACTTTATGTGAGAAATAGAATTGGAAGGGAAAGAGTTTCCCTATCCTCCATAGTCTCTTACATCCCAGATATGTGTTTCATCCTACAGCTTTTGAATATGTAAAATGGATAGTCTCTCCTATCAATACTTTTGTCTATGGTTTTGAATTCCATACAATCTCATACAAAACCTGGAAAACGTTGTCTGCCAAATTTGGGACATAGATATATGTGCTATAAAGAGCCAGGTGCTCAAGGTGATTTTCTGATATGGAAAAACTTGGGAAGATTTAGACACAGACATGAGTTCCCATTTGCTACTGTTACTTCACATTAATGGGGAAATCATAGTTATCTTCATCTACAAAATTCTCAGTTTTGTAGTGCAACATGCTAAATATAAGATTGATATTGTTGCTATTACTTATCACAACTTCATGTTATTTCTATGATAATGTGGGTCTAATGGTACAAATACACGGAACTTTGAAAGCAAAGGAATTTTCTTCAAATACTGCTGGGTTTTTATAGTAGTACAAGCTGAACAGAATAACTGAATGCCACAAGGAAGTCTGAACTCAGAAAACGCATTTAACAAGTCCTGTGCAGCAGGATTATCACATGATTTCACATGATATTCACATTCCAGGAAATGTACTCTAAACAAGTGAATTAATATAATTTGTGAAACAAGCAAAAAACTGTCATTACATTCTATGAAAGCTTCTTTCCTGCGTCTTAATATATTAATCAAAGGTGCACAGTATTTTCATAGAAGTTACTTTTATTTATTTATACATATAATTACCATGATAATTAATCACAAATAAAATCTACTGATAAAGCAATTTTTTTCTGGAAGTTTTGTTCCTAAAAAACATACACTGAACCTGCTTCTCATTCTCATTTAAGGTAATGTAGTAAGCAGCATGAAAAAGGCAGCACTGTGTAGAAAGAGTAATTTATTAAAAACCATATGTCTTAACTCAGAATCAGCGTTCACTAATTTGTTAATAGTGTTAGGTTCCCAGCAGAGCAACCCCTTTAGGAATGCTTTGCTTTGTAGGAATTACTGCTGGGGTAGACCTGAAACAGATACTTTTCCTGTAACACAACAATATTTTCTGTCCATCTATCAATGTCTTGCTCCATCATTGGTTTTTTTTTTATTTCTTTAATGAAACTTTTTTTAACTTCTAAATCGAGTTTTTTCTTTAATCTTTAAGAGAACAAAAAAAATCAGGCCTTGGGGCTATGAGATTTCTTTTCCACCTAAAAATAGTTGCAAAGATTGGTGAATGCTAATGCTTTGTGAAATCTCATTCTAACTTTTTATTTGCAAAGAAGTCTTCCCAGTGAGAAATTACTTGGGTCATCTAACTGAGTCAGTTGAAGGGAAAGAAAAATAAAAAGTGATAAGAGCTGTCATCTTTTAGGGATATGCTAATTTCAAAGCCTAATAAGAACATCTAAGACGAATACATTATTATTTCTCATTTAATCAGTTTTGCAGACATATTAACTTACTTTGAGCGGAGTTTAAGCACCATGTCTCCAAACTCAGTTTAACCTCTGTCCAAAGATGAATGCAAAGTGATTTTCTTTCTCAGGTTGACAGTTCATATGGCAAGGTTTCTTTATACCTTCTGATTTAGTTTAATCTATTTAGGGTCATGGCCCCTGACCTTTACTTTGAATCCTGAGATCAGATGAAGCCCAAACATTAAGACTGCTTTCTCTCGCAGCTGCCATGCATCACCTGGTACTACATGCAGAAAACAAAGCTAGAGGAGAGACAGTCTGGAAGTTTTGCCCTTCATGCTTTTCCTGTGCTTTGCCCTTCTTGCTTTTCCAGTGACAGACAAAGTACTTAAGCATCCTCCTCTTTTTTCCTGGCTGTTGTTCATACATGAACACCCATGGCAAATGGTGACAGCAATGACCTCCTAGGCAGTTAGGGGTAGGTGGGAGTGTGACACACAAGGACATGACAACAACAGCTCTTTTTTTTCCCAGAAAGTCTAGGGAAAACAGTCATTAAAAACCCCAAGTATTTTTGCTTTATAGTTCCATCTTTGATAAAATTGAAATAAAATGATCTTACCTTGAAAGAAAAGCTATCAAAACACATCCTAGCATCCACAGTAAAAAAAAACCAATCAAGATAGACTGAACTATGCCACTCTTGGTTTATGTCTACACCAACACTTAAGTGTTACAGAAAGCAACATTGTGAAATAATGTTGTTTACATCCTAACTCTTCCTGAACACAGACTCAATGTGAAGCTAGTGTGATGCTGGATTTGAAATGTAGTTGAAACTGAGAAAGGTTTTCCTTTGGTAAGTAGCTTTGACTATTTGCCAGTTGTTCAGTCAGCAGAAATCAGCAACCCAGAAAGAGGTATTTGGTACCAGTAAAAGTACATTCCTCAACGACTGGCAGCACATTTTTGTGTCTGTGTGCATGCTTTGTTTTAGATGGTTGCACTGTTTCCTAAAGGAATTTTTTTCCAGAGGGAAATTTTCATCTGTCACATGCATTTTTCATTCATTGTTGATTTCTGCTTCTGTGGGTTACATGCAAACTGTGGCAAAGATAGCCATTAGAAATGTGAAAAGCCATGCAGAGCTGTTAAAAGATTTTAGGCATTGTGCAGAACTGCAACCTCTTTTCACAAAACATTCCTGTTCCCTGTACAATTAGTTTGTTAACTCAGAGGCTAAAGGTGAAACACAAGGAAGCACCTTATGTACTTCCAGCTTTTGGAGCTGTTAAAATGCCTAAAAGTGTCTGTAGATGAAAAATCCTAGGAAGTAGCAAAAGGCATGTAAACCTCTTAAGAAGTCATTGGCAATGCACAGCGCCCATGAGAAGCCTTTCAAAGAGTGGAGGAATTTGTAGCTCACCCCTGGGAAACAAATAGGCACATGATGCGTATGAATTCATAGCTGCCCCATAGTTTTCCCAAGATGTTGGAGCAGGAAGCTAACTGGCCAAGGACTACTCTTTGAGAAGATACTGGAGTTGCTTCTCTTGTTACCTCTTTTACCATGTAACACAGGCTCCGGAGGCCTCCTCTACCAATGATAGCATCCTCTCTAGCTCCTGGGGCAGATGTACACACAGTTCTCCTGCTTCATGGGTCAAGTTTTTGGCCACATCTGATGCCATGTGAGAAGGCAAGAGCACTGACACTTGCTAGGGTTTTCAATGAGACACATTGGGACTGCAGTGCACTTTCATGGTTATCTGTTCTATCAGATGGGAGGACAGCTGGGACCTGCCCAGATCACCCCTGAATCACAGTGGAGCATGGATATGAATAGGGTGATAAGCACTAGGGACTCAGCAGGGGTGCCAGTAAAGGCCATCAATAAACGGCAAGGTAATCTCAAATGGAAGCTTTAAAGACCACCCACTTGGATTTTGTTCCCTAAATTCCCACAACCTCTCTATCACTAACTCAAGATTTCAAGGTATCTTCCTGCTATTTTCCCCACTTTGTCTGACAAAACTTTAACACAATACATGTGCTCATGCCAAATTAAAACAGCTGGTTCTTTTATTTTAATATTCATTCACTTATTTTAGGATACTCAAAATGATGTGAGAATGAGGTTTCAGTGCCATGGGGAAACCCTTGCTCCTTTGGAGTCACTTAAATGTCTGCAGTAGACCTCAGAGCCAGGATCTCAAGGCACCTCTCTTCTGAAGCTTCACGTGCACCCACATGTTTTGACTCATGATCCTGATGCTTCACAGTATATAAAGGTTATTTTAGCTCTTTGATTTCTATTATATCTGGCTAGAAATTTGCCCAGATTATCTGATGTGTTATATATTACCTGCTTTGCCTCTCCAGGAGCTTAGTGGTAATATATAAAAAACTCATGATCACTGTTTAAGCACTACCCTCTCTTGGAGAGCTATTACACGTTCACAGGAGAGCACCTGAAGAGCAGCACACAAGGTGCCCCTGGACAAACTCAAACACAAAAAGAAAGCCTACAGAGGGTGGAAGCAAGGACAGGTAGCCTGGGAGAAATATCAAGAAATTCTCTGAGCAGACAGGGATCAAGTTCAGAAAGCAAAAGCCCTGATAGAATTAAATCTGGTCAGGGACATCAAGGGCAACAAAAAACCTTCTATATCTACATCAGTGATAAAAGAAAGACTAGGGAAAAAGGGGACCCTCTCCAGAAGGAAATGGGAGACCTGGTCACAGGGGATATAGGTAAGGCTGAGATCCTCAGTGACTCAATTTTGCCTCAGCCTTCACCTGCAAGTGCTCCAGACACACTGCCCAAGTCACAGAACGTAAAGGCAGGAACTGTGAAAATGAAGAACTGCTGTCTGTTGGAGAAGATCAGGTTTGAGACCATCAAAAGAATCTGAAGGTGCACAAGTCCATGGGACCTGGTGAAATACATCCATGGGTCCCAAGAGTAGTGAGAAATGAAGTTGCTAAGCCACTATCAATCATATTTGAGAAGTTGTGGCAGTCAGGTGAAGTTCCCACTGACTGGAAAAGAGGAAACAAATGCAAAGCATTTGACACTGTCTCCCACACAATATCCTTGTCTTTAAACTGGAGGGACACGCAGTGAATAAGGAATTGACTGGATGGTCACACTCAAAGAGTTGCGGTCAATGGCTTGATGTCCAAGTGTAGAACAGTGATGAGTGGTGTTCCTCAGGGATTGGTACTGGGACTGGCACTATTTAACATCTTTGCCAATGACATGGACAGTGGAATTGAATGCAACCTCAGCAAGTCTGCCGATGACACCAAGCTATGTGCTGCAGTCAACATGCTAGAGGAAAGGGGTGTATCCAGAGGGACTTTGACAGGTTTGAGAGGTGGGCCTGTGCAAACCACATGAAGTTCAACAAGGCCAAGTGTAAGGTCCTGCAGGTGGGTCAGAGCAAACCCAAGCACAAACACAGTCTGGGTGGAGTATGGATTGAGAGCAGTCCTTAGGAGAAAGACTTGGAGGTGCTGGTCAACAAAGAGCTCAACACAAGCCAACAATGTGTGAGTGCAGCCCAGAAAGCCAGCCATATCCTGGGCTGCGTCAAAAGAAGCATGGACAGCAGGTCAAGGGAGGTGATTTTGCCCCTCTACTTTGCTCTTGTGAGATCCCACCTGTGTCCAGCTCTGGAGCCTCCAGTGTAAGAAAGGCATGAACCTGTTGGAGCAGTTCCAGAACAGGGTCATGAAGATGTCAGATGGCTGGAACACCTCGCCTATGAGGACAGATTGACAGAGTTGGGGTGTTCAGCCTGGAGAGGAGAATGCTGTGTGGAGACCTCATAGTAGCCTTTCAGTATTTAAAGGGAGCCTACAAGAAATATGAGGAGGGACTCTTTATTAGGGAGTGCAGTGATAGAATGAGAATTTTAAGATGAAAGTGTGTAGATTTAGATTACAGATAAGAGAGAAATCCTTCACTGTGATAGTGGTGAGGCACTGGAACAGGTTGCTCAGAGAGGTTGTGGATATCCCCTTTCCTGGAAGCATTCAAGACAGGGGTTGGATTGGGCTTTGAGCAACCTGGTGTAGTTGGAGCTGTTCCTGCCCATGGCAAGGGGCCTGGAATTAGATAATCTGTAAGGTCCCTTCCAACACAAACAATTCCATGATTCTATGATTTCACTATACATGACACCTGCAAAGAAGGAAAAAATATATCTACTCTTTCATATTGAGAAGAATAAAGAACCTTAAAGGTAATTTAAATAAATCATCATCATCATCATATTTTTGAAGTTCAGAATGTTTAAAGTAGTAAAAGAAAGAAGAAAATCAGGCCTTCCTATGCAGGAATTGGTCTGACAACAAAGAACCAGAGAATTAGATCATTTAAAAAAACCCACCACAATGAACAATACACAGAAAACATTGGACTATTTACTTTTCCCCTTTTTTATAGCACTTTGTCATGTTTTAACCTTAGCCAGCATCTAAGCAGCATATCAGCTGCTCACTCACTCCTGCTCCCACCCCTGGTAGGATGAGAAGAAAAATCAAGAGAAAAAGGTAAATGTCATGGGTCGAGATAAGGATAGTTTAATAGAAGAACACAAAGAGAGACAAAACTACAGTAATAAAAATAATACCAATGAAATACTATTACAGTAATAATACTGAAATATTTTAAATGTTTAATCTCATTATAGTGACACTACAGAATGGATTATTGCTATGAGGTTTACCATTAAGAATCTGTATAGAGAGGAGTCTTTTAAGAATGGACATATGCAAGTAAATTTTAGGGCTAGCTTTTGTCACCTTTTCTCATAAGAGCTGTTCAAGAATCAATAGGCAGGAGAAATGTGATCTGGGGTTTGAGGGGTTGTTTAGACATGCACAGGCCAAGACCTGTCCCGAGGTAATTAATGACATAAAAAGCATCTGTAACCTTCCAGCTAACCCAAACAGCTGTGAAAGGAGGATTCATATGATACAATCTTTCTTTGATCCTCTACACAAAAGCTTTTATCAATGCCAGGACAATGGCTATCATTAGGTCAGACTGTAAACCTGTTGGTGCTTCCAGTGAAATCTGTAAGCCATCACTGATTAATTCAGTTCTTTTAGCAGAAAATGAATCTTCCATTGTTTCCTTTCTGTTTTATTCAGTTGACATCTTGGATAGACAAGCATGGAAGGCTGCAGCTGAGGAAGAACCTAAATTTTTTGAGTAAATGAACACATCCATTGAAAGCCATTTGAATTAGATGGGACTATTAAGAGAAATAGAGCTCTTTCAGGCTTCTTACACCTTCCTGTCAAAGTATGGTGATCTCTAACCTACCAAAGTTCAAAGGTATTTGCTGTCCTGTGTAGACCAATGCACACATCCTTTTTTTCAGTTTTTCTAGTTTTAGGTATTAAAAATGCATAAACAGATGATCTGAGGCTGATCTTTGCCCCTGGGCTTCCCTTTGAGCCCAAGCAACACAGCTGCAGAAACTTTGTAACTCCTTCAGAAAAATAACTTTCAACATTCCTTTCATTGAGCCTTTGGAGTAAAAATCTGGTTTCAGACAAAGTAATGATGGTATTTCCCATATGGCTGAGTTCACAATCAGAGAGGCTCCACAAAACTGTTTTCTTTTAGTACCAAGCATGAAATTTGTATTTGGACTCAAAGTGGTTTCAGTCTACCTAGTACTCCTATTCTGTTTAGTGCCTGCTGATAAGGGAGTAGAAGTAGGTACAATTCTCTTTTGATGTTGGAGATGCAAAGCACCTGCCTTCCTGTTTCTTCTTAGTCAAGTCTCTCTTCTTCTTAAGGAAGAATCTTTACTTTTTTTCTCAATATTTCTGGAGATAGCAGGAAAGTTAACACATAGTGGTAGTTAGTATTTAGGTGTTTGATGTTTTTCTTTTCTATTAGAGAAGAAATTAACGATTGAGTCAGATATTTCTCTTGCATTCCCCTATTGCATCCTGGATATAAACATGTATAAAATCTCAATTCCTAAACACTACAGAACCCTAAGACCAGAAGGGTTTTATTTGTCTGTAGTACTTTGCCTTTTAACAGCATATGTACTTTTAACAGCAAATATTCTACCTAAATGCACTTTCTTTGGTTTTCATTTAGATGCACAGAAATACTCCTTACTGTGTTTCTGCTGTTTCTTTGCGTGCTTCTTTAGTGATTCCATTACTCTGCACACAAACCCTCCTGTCATCTGACCCTCAGTTCCCCAGTTGTGCATTCAGATGACTGATAACTCACACTATCTATCTGAATCTTAACCAATTTTCCAGAAAAAAAAAAGTGCTTTGGGCAGTGACTCTTAACTGTTCCAGCCGTCTATTCCACAGAGGAGCTTAGCAGCTTTTGCAGTTATCTTGCAAGTTATCTATGAGTTATCATAACCTCCAGATTTTCCTAAAGTTTCACCTAATCTGCTGTACAGGAAATAAGACTCTTGAAAAGGAACTTAGAAAAGACAAGTTTTTAGAAAAAAGAAAAATTTTAGATTACTTTTCTCTGTGTGATACTACCATAATAAAACAATTTTTCACAGGATTACTTTTCCAACTAAAAAGTCCCCATCTAATCATTTCCTAACTGCAGTGATTTTCTGGACCGGATAAAACCCATCATGGGCCAAACCTGCCAAGGTACAATCAAATGCCCAACTACATCAGGCAGAGGGCACCTGTAGAAAAACAGATGGGGAAAATCCAAGTCACAATGTAATTTTTTCATGTAAATTTCCACATAATATCCAAAGGATTATGTGTGGGAAGCTCTTGCAGGTTTATGATAACTGTGTGCAAATTAAGCATGGACATGAATGTGTTATTTAAATCATAAAACTGCATTTGCTGTTTCCTGGAAGTTTATGCTCAAAAGCATACAGCTTTCAATAGCTAACACAATGGTTAGTTTTCTTTCGGTAGTTAAAAAAAAATCCTGTTAGTACTGTAAAGGTTAGTTCTGTTGTACACTGCGAGAGAAAATGTGTACAGTATCAACACATACTAGTTTAGATTAGCTATTTTATTGAGAGCTGGACTCAGAATGAGATGACTAATAGGTAGAAAGATGGATATTTGCATACATTCAGTATGGCAATGAGACTAATGCAAAGGTTTCAGCTGATGTCCTCCTTGCCATGATACTCTGAATTTAAAAAATAGTGATTATGACTTAGACCAGTGTAAAAATAGACTTAAAGGAAAAAAACCTAACAAAAAACACCTTTATTAATTAGGAAAAAATAATTCCTAAGTGATTGAATGCCAGTAAAGTATGAATAGTTGAATAAATGCAATATGAATGGTTATCCCAAAATAAATAAAAAAAATCCTGCCTTGGTTGTGTGAATACAGGACAGTTTGTGTTCTCAGCTTTGGAACAGTAAAAAATGTGTTTCTTTTTTTTTCCACAACTAAGCCTTTCTTTCTCTGTACTGAGCAAAATATGAAAAGCATTTTGTGTAGCCTACTGCTGCAGGACAACACCTTCTCACACAAGCAATTTCAGTTTAAAAAAAGTGGAACACTTTCTTTCTTTTACTATATAACTTTACAAGTGCCCCTTGACAGAGTACTCCACGCTATTATTGTTTACAAGAAGCTAAGTGTTTGGAAATTGCTTGGACTGCTCCACAGATCTATAAGATGGAAACAATGTTGGCCATAGATTTGAAACTTATGTAAGAAGACACTGCAGTCCCTGAAGGAAAACCCCACGAATGACAGGAGGAAGGCAGGAGACCAGCACAGCTGAGTAAGAACCTCCTGGTCAAACTGAAACACAAGAGGGAAACACATATGCAGGGGAAGCAGGGATATGCTTCCCAGGAAGAATATAAGGATACTTCTCCAGAGTGACCTAAATTTGCCAAAGGATGTGAATAATAATAAAAGGGCTTCTACAGGTACATTAGTCAGAAAAGCGAGACAAAATAAATTGTACTCTCCCCTGATAAATGAGACAGGGGTCTTCAGGGAACTGGCAGGTGCAGTTGCTAAGCCACTTTCCACCATATTTGAAAAGTCATCTCAGTCAGGTGAAGTCCCTAGTAACTGGAAAAAGGAAAACATCATGCCCATTTTTAAAAAGAGTAAAAAGAAGGACCCTGGCAACTTCCTACTCGTTAGCCTCATCTCTGTGCTCAATAAGATCATTAAATAGATTCTCCTGGAAGCTATGTCAAGGCATATGGATGACAGAGAGGGGATTAGAGACAGCCAGCATGGCTTCACAAAAGGCCTGACTAATCTGGTGGCCTTCTACAGCTGGAGTGACTATACTGTTCACTCCCTGATAAGGGAAGAGCAACTGAGACCATCTGCCTTGACTTCTGCAAGACCTTTGACATGATCTCACACAACATTCTCGTTGCTAAATTGGAGAGATATGGATTTGATGGATAAGGAATTGGCTGAAGTTGCCTGGATAGTTGCAGTCAATGGCTCAGTGTTCAAATGTAGATCAGTAACAACTGGTACACCTCAGGGGTCCTTACTGGGACTCCTGTTATTCAATATCTTTATTGATGACATAAACAATGGGATTAAGTGCACCCTGAGCAAGTCTGCAGATCACGACATGCTGAGGGGTGGAGCTGATACACTTGAGGGAAGGGATATCATCCAGAGGGACCTTTTCAGGCTAGAGGAGTGGGGTCACGCAAACCACATGAAGTTCAACAAAGCCAAGTGTAAGACCCTACGTCTGAGAGCAATTATCAATATCACTATGGGCTGAATGATAAATGGATTGAGAGCAGCCCTTCAGGGAAGGATTTAAGAACAATGGTGTAATGGTGGATGAAAAATTGGATATGAGGTGGCAATGTGCACTTGCAGTCCAGAAAGCCATTCTGGGATGCATAAAAAGAGGCGTGGCCAGCAGGTTAAGGGAAGTGATCACTCTCTCTACTCCACTCTTGCAAGCACTGTTTGCCCTTGTAGCACTGTGTCCAGCTCTGGGACCCTCAGCACAGGACAGATATGGGCCTGCTTGAGCAAGTCCAGAGGAGAGGCACAAAGATGACCAAGAGACTGATGAGCTCAAGTTGAGAGAGTTGGGGTTTTCAATCTGGGGAAGAGAAGACCTCTCAAGGGGGTCCTCATATTGTGGCCTCTCAATACTTAAAGGGAGCTTATAAGAAGGACACAGAGAGACTTTTTACCAGGGCCCGTACTAATAGAACAAAGGGTAACAGTTTAAACTAAAAGAAGTTAGATTAAATTATATAGAAGGAAAAAATTCTTTGCAATGGGGGTGATGAGACAATGGAGCAGATTGCCCAGAGAACTGTGGATGCCCCATCATTGCTTTGAGCAACCTGATCTAGTAGAAGATGTCCCTGCCTGTGGCAAGAGAGGTGGAATGAGACAATCTTTAAAGATTCCTTCCAACCCAAACTGAGAGGGGATCTAATTAATGTGTATAAATATATCAGGGCTGGGTGTCAAGAAGAAAGGGACAATCTCTTTTCACTTGTGCCCTGTGATAGGGCAAGGGGCAATGGATAAAAGCTAGAGCACAGGAAGTTCCACCTCAAGATGAGGAAGAATTTCTTTACTGTAAGGGTTACAGAGCACTGGAACAGGCTCCCCAGGGAGGCTGTGGAGTCTCCTTTTCTGGAGACTTTCAAGACCCATCTGGATGTGTTCCTGTGTGACCTTGTCTAGATTCTATGGTCCTGCTCTGGCAGGGAGGTTGGATGATCTCCAGAGGTCCCTTCCAACCCCTAACACGCTGTGATTCTATGACCAATCCTTTCAGCCTCCTCTGGTTCTCAGCAGGTGGCCTGCCTCTGTGGGTCTTATGAATCTGAGCATTGGCCTCATCTAATTAGACATAGCTAGACACCAAATTTCAGAAAAAAAAGGGGTTTCAGGGATCTGCTGGCCAAAGTACTGTGGGACAAAGCCCTAGAGGGAAGGGGGGCCCAGGACAGCTGGTCAGTATTCAAGGATCACCTTCTCCATGTCCAGCAGCAAAGTATACTGACAAAGACGAAAGCAGGAAAGAATANAGGCCAGGCTGGATGGGGCTCTGAGTAACCTGATCTAGTGGGAGGTGTCCCTGCCCGTGGCAGGGGGGGTTGGAACTAGATAATCTTTAAGGTCCCTTCCAACCCTGACAATTCTATGATTCGGTGATTCTATTTTCTCTTTATTTCTGTGGAAGACCAGATTTTGCCAACAAAGGTAGTATGACTCTTCTTTTATCAAAGTGTACAAACCTGATCCAAACCTCAAATTGTATACCAATAGGCATGTGGGAAAACTGCAACTTATATAAGTTATATAGTGTTTCCAATTATCACCCTCTTCCACTTTCCTTACTGCTTCTGACTAAGCTTTCCAGATGATATTATAGCTATTCTTTTTATTACTAATAAATTTAGAAAGTCTATGCTTTTTGAATACCCAGTAGATTCAAAATGATGTCAGGATGATAGTTCTGCAAGAAACCATGGCAGTTATAACAGAAATGTAGAGGATCTGCAATTTGATGAATCTCAGGTCTACTTCACCACTAAACATAGTTAAAGAATTCTGCCAAAGAAGATTTATTCTCTTGTTTAGTAGGTTATAGTTCCTTAGCACATTTAGTAGAACATAATCCAAAGCCTGAAAATTGCAAGAAATATAGAAACTGCAATAGCAAGTAATAGTATATTAAGTCTAGAATCATGATCTCCAAAAACATAACAGTAGGAACACCTAGAGGAACTTTTGTCACATCTTTGGATTATTTTTTTTGTTATTGCTAAATGCGCTATGTCTTCAGTGGGTGAAGAAAAAGCAGCTGTGGATGAGGCTGTAGAAAGCAAAAGTAGAGTTACTAGAGTTGGGCAACATTTCAGATTTAGCCACAATACTTTAATTGACCAAAACTGTTGCCAAATACTTGCTGAAAAAGAGAAAAAAAAAGGAGGAAGAAAGTGAGTCAAATAAAGCTAATTAAAAATAGTTGAAAATGTTAAATACTTCACTTCAACATTTTTCCAAAGAAAGTATTTCCATTTTCTCTGTTTTAAAATAGTTACTTCTTTTATTATTTACCAGTTTTTCATTATATACTCATAAAAACCCCAATATGAAGCAACAGTTTTCATTTTTAAATGCATTGAAATGATTATTTCTGAATTTTGCATTTCATCAGTGATACTGAAAATGCATTCAGTTCAGAGTGACCACAAAAGTATTTATTTCTTTGTATCATTTCAGCCAGTAAATCAAAGGACAATTTTGCACAACTCTGACAGCAACCAGTTTATTTTTTCTGAGTATTTCTTTGTTTGCACCTAGCAAAAAATCTATTTATCCTTGCAACACATGATAAAAGATTATATTTTCTGGATAAAGACTTTTGCTTACAAGAACACAAGATAACTGCTCATGTGTCTTGGCATTGTATTCTGTCTAATACATTTATGGTGGCCTTGATGTGAGGAACTAACTCATCTTCACCGTCTCCTTCTGGAGCTGGCACTTGCTATAGGAGTGGGGGCTAACTTTCAAGTTTTGAAAAGAAAATTGTATATGAAAAGACATTAATGCCTCTTTAGTATGATTATGATTGTATTGTCATGATTTGACACACTCTTTGGTGCTAGTCTGTTATAGTCGCTTCTAATGGATGCAACTGCTGACACATTAGTGATTGATGTGTATGCATTCGTGTTTGGGTTTTCTCCCTATAATCTCCACCGCTGACTGTTCAATAGTGACAAAGTAACAGACATCTCCTATTGTTGCCATCAGTAGTATTTTCTCTAGGAAATCAGGAGGGAGAAACAATGAAGGAACCGTATGAAACACGTCCCAGGTTTTGCTCTCCTTCACAGGCTTCCAAAACAATTTTTAGTTCAAGCAAGTAATCATGGAAAATAAAAACTTTAAGTTGTTTGAACTGATCTGAAACAAATAAATCTTAGAATCAAAATGCCTATGGAAAGTTATTTCCATGATATGATACCATAGGTAAAAAAATTTATTAGAGAGTACTTTCAAAAATAAGCAATGGGAATTTACTGTAAAAGCATTAATATTGCTAGATTGCAATAGTTACTGAAAAATTACTTTTTTTTTTACTTAAGTCAAATGAAAGAACATACAAATCTGTATGGACTGATTTTCAGTTAAAAAACTGTAAAATATTTTTGGTTGTTGGAAAAAAACTGGGTGCAGTTTACACTTCGTGTTGACAGCTCCTGAGATTTTATAACAAATCTTTTGATATTTGGTATTGGCCTGAAACCAATCACAAGATTTCCAGGGATTTAGCTTTTGGGTTTTGAGTGCTTGTGGATTGCAATATTAGTTTATTAGTTTGTCCTCAGTATCAGAACAGTACTTTCACTTCCCAGTGCACAAAACTCTTCATAAATCTTCCATATGCTATTCTAAACTGAGACCCTAGCATTTCAGCATCACTCACGCATATATAATTTACTTTACTTCACAGACTTTCAGAACCAAAGTTTCACCTATTTTTAATCATATGAAAAGGAGACTGTCATTTATCTTTGGTTGCAGCCACTGATGGCTTTCAAATCTACTGTAGTTCTGCAATATATGGGTGGTATTTAATTTAGGAGTATTTCCAGTCCTCACTTGCTCTTCAAAAGTAAAAAAGTAAGGATGGATTGAAGCCTTTGAATGAATAAATCATTTGACAAATGTTCTGCTTATTCCTATCTGAGGATTTTTTATTAAGAGTTTGTAATTTTCTCATATACATTAGTCATTCAAAATCACTGCCTATTTTGTGCAAATACTCTGTGGTCTGTCAATTCTACTCCATCAGATCCTTCCAAATATCTGAAATCTGAACCACGCTAGATATTTCTGACCAGAAGCAGAGCTCACTCAGAAGCTATGACAGAGTTCACAAAAAACTGCGCTCCTCAGCTTTTGACCACAGCTTTTAGAAACAGGATTTCACTCTACAGAGGTGCCTTAACAAAACCAAAATTGGTTTTCCATTAGTATCTTCTATGATTCAATGTTCCTGCAAAAACTGTGATCAATAAATTAATTTACTAGGCTATCCACAGACATTAAGCACAGAAGGAGGAAAAACAGGAGGAATAAACTACCATTGACATACGGAGTTCTTTTGTGGATAAGAATAGGGGTCCTGATTCAGCAGACCTTCTGGAGGAAGCTTAAACTCTTAAGTGCTTAATTCATCCTGTGGAGCCCTTTCAGCATATTTAAATCCTTAAAGAAATATTTGTGATATTTTGAGTTTTAACATACATGGAAGGTTGTCACACACCACAGCAAGACTAAAGCCATCATGGTAGAATTAAAAGAATGAAGAATTATCATAGATTATTATACCTCCACTAAACTGCAGTTATTTTTTTCTAATTGTTAAGATATCCTATTGATTGGAAGAATTCATCCCACCTGGATTTAGCTAACTACAAGTTGCTATCTAGACTGTGGTCATCATCTTATCCTCTATGTAGTCAGCAGAGAGAAGTCAGGCAACACATTGCCTGGAGGACCCTAGTCACAGTTGACCAGGAAGACAGCTTACACTACTAGCTTCTACTCCAGACCCACCAGATTGTGAATGTAGATTGTGAAACTTAGGAGAGATAGGTCAAAACAATCATGGAAAATTTACTGATGTTTTTACATAATAAACTGTTAGGCAGTAAAATCCACATACAACTGGACTATGTGCTATGATACCTTGAAGCAATCTGCACAGAAAACATGCCAATGACTCTACACAGAAATTATGGGAGTGATTGAAGATGCTTAGGAACTATAGTCAATATATTTTATAACCTTAAGATGATCAGGATTTGTGTATAAAAGAAAGGCTTATGTACCTCAAATGCATTTCAAATGTTGGGAATCTAGCCTTCCTCACAGTCTGTTCAAATTCACACATATTTCCAGACAGAATAAATATGGCTTTGATGTCAAGGCAAGTTCTTTTTAGTTTCTGTTCCTAATGTGAAGGGTTCCTCAAAACTAACCAGCTTCACCGGCTACATAGTATATCAGCTTGTCTCACTTGAATGAACAGTACAAAGCAATAATATAATACGCCACATTTCTTTTTATGTAAAAAGAAAACAGATCCAAAGGATATTACCAAAAAAAGTTGCTTGATTGAGAAAACAAAGAGGGAGACCAAGGGTTGAGTAGACTGAGTTTCATTTCTGGTTCTATCCACAGCTTATTATGTGACCTTGGAAAAGTCACTATATCTCTGGATTCTTCTTGACCACTTTGATCACAAGGTCTTTGGGATAGGATCTGGTTTTACCTGGTGATTGCATAATGCCTAGCAGAAACAGTTGTCTAGAGGAAAATAAAG
>VYZX01010923.1:35167-76778 GCA_013401335.1 Brachypteracias leptosomus | reverse complement strand
TCAAGAATTGATAGAAAGTAGAACTACATCAAGGTTTTCTGAGTGCTTGTCCTATTGTTCTTCTATTTTCAGTAAGTTGTGCATTATTGTGGATACTCTGTTTCCTTTTGTTTACTTTCCTTTCTGTACCAGCTTTGCTTTAAAACCATTTCTGTTATTCTTCTTGTAGTTTTGCTTAACATCATGGTGAACCACAGTAGCTTGTGATATTAACCTAAATTATAGCAATATGTTACGCATAGAGACCATTACCTTCATGTGCATGTAGTCATACGTGTGCCATGCATAAGGACTTCACTCCTCTTAGAGTGTGTAGAGAAACAGAATACTTGGTCCCTGAATAATTGGCACATCTCCAAGTCACCAGGGTATTCCATGATGAGATTGTATACATATTTCTAGTTTAACTTTCAAACATTAAATGATAGAGGAGTCTAAGTCTAAAAGACATTAATTTCAATTTGGCACGGTATAGTAGAAAATTATCTGAAGTGCTGCATAAAATCTCATGTTTTCTAGCACTATTTTGACTGTAAAATAAATGGAGATGGTTTTGTTAATTCTATACTGATGACATCATAACAGTATTAAAAGAGTTTTCATATCCTGTGTCAAGAGTTTATGGAAACCTAAACCTATTAAAAAATGGACTTTTCCAAAATGGGCTCGAGTAGTTAAAAGTAATTTTTATAACAAATACTTTGTTGTTTGTTAGCAGTTGCTAGAAGAGTTTGTTTACAATATTTGATATCTTCAACAAAGAGAAGAAGAATCTGAGAGTCTACTGGCCCAGGGTGAAGTGAAGGTTGCCTTTGGACATCTGGAAAAAGCCCATAAATTCCCACTTATATTCAAAGACTCATGTTTTTCACCTACATGAAATGAATTCTGGAAAGATAGTTTGGCTAATATTAAGAAATAACTTGGATCTCATAAAAGTAAAGTTAGCAAGGAGAGAAGATCTTGTTCTTTAACACACTTGAGTTTAGCATCTTTGGATACTTTTTTAAAAGTATCTGGCTTATGTTATGGTTTGTGCAAATGGACCATCAATAGCAAATCCACTGCTGTGTGTAGTTGGCTCAATAATTTAGAGATCTGTCCTTGATGGCTAGCCAGGGTTTGGCAGCAGATGTTGGCATAGGGAAAGCAGTACCCCAACAGTGACCACTGCTAGGTGTGTTACAGTGCTTTATTATAATAAATTTATTGGTGTAGATGCCAAAGAAATACACTTGTTTTGTGCTCATGTCCATTTCCCTCCTTCAACTTACTCCCCCTACTCCCCCAAATTATGGGTGAAAACTTTGGTCAGGATGATGTCATACTTGATTTTACTCTTGTGTAAAGCTCTGGGCTATAGCCTAAATAAGTTTAAATGGATTTAGATAGATTTTTGTTCAGATCCTGACTTAGTCTTGTTTTATTTATTTATTTATTTATTTGTTTATGGTCCCCTTCTCTTTTTGCCCTTGGACCTTTGCTGGCAGGCAGAGGGGAAGAGTTCCTATGAAGCTGGCATGTAAAAGGCTAACACTGAGTAATTCTTATAAGGGATATTCAGATCTTGAATTCTAATTGCCATCAACACAAAACACAGACATTAAGATACTAAAGATGGCATCTTTGTTTTATGAATACTGACATCATATCATATTATTCTTTGCACATCATTCCCTTTTGATATAAAATGTTTCAATTGACACTCTTTACTGTGAAGAAATCTAATAATCCTTATTTCGTGATAAATTGCATTTAAAGCCATGATGTAAAATCAGTTTAGATTTTCTTAAACTCATTTGAGAGATCCACTAAAAACTCTCAGTGCCCATGACAGAATTCTTCAGATTTGTGAGGCTGGGTATTATCTGAATTATCCAGAACAGAATCTTTGACTGTTCTTCAGTGTGCAGAAGCACAGAAGTGCTTCATGGTATTCAGTAAAATAGGAGTAAGCTAAAGTGCAGAGACAAAAACCACAGGAGATAATTTAAAAAAAAAAAAAAAGGAGGGGAGAGAGATGAGCTGTATCTTTTTTAAAACAGTTTTATAGTGTAAGGGAAAAAGTCTGTAGAGAATGTGCTGATTGTTGTGTGTCTGCCTTTAGCCGATTGCTACTTTGATAGACAAATTTTCTGAAGTATTTAAAAGGGAGAATGGAAAGAAAAAAAAAAACCCCAATCTTTTTTTCTTTTTTTTACTTAGTGTTTCAAACTTTCGAACTTTAGTCTGATTTAAAGCCATGTCTTTGAAGTAGAATTAAATTTACGATGAACAGATACAGAGACAATAAAGAAACTGCATGTAACTAGAGATGATGAATGCCCATTTAGTCAGTAGGAAGAGGAAGCCATTTCCAGGAAAGAATCAAAGCAAAAGTCCCTTAGGGGTGTGAACAAACAGAAACCTGTCAGTACACGGATGAATGGCAGAGGAGGACCCTACCCTAGCCAGAAGGAAGGGATGGGAGGACGAATGGCTCGCGGGAAAGTTGGTGGGCTGAGAGAAGGACCTGAAAGTCATGCTGCCCCTGCAGCAGAGGACAAGTCAAGCCAATGAATAGGTCTTCTGATGCTTTGCTAGCCACCTGACTTTTTCAGGACACTAGAAGTTATTGATTGTCATTGCTAACAAGATGTTATGGTAATATTAAACCCTCTGAGTATGGGCAGAGAAGAATTTCAAGCAGCTGTTAGCAATGGTTGTTTTACATGTCAGGCAGGATCATTTCACTGTGCAGCTTGGAGTCCTAGTCTCTTGGTGCATTCCCTGGCTGTATTGTCCAATAAAGACTTGGGCTAAGACTGTCCTCTTATGTCTGATGGTTTTCTTTGAAAGAAACACAGGAGCATGGTTGTGAAAGAATGTCTGGTTTGCTATGGGAGATTATTAGGGTTGGATGACTATGGTTCGTAATGCTAACAAGGCTGTAGGCTGATTTGTTGACAATGCCTGTGCAGTCAGTGAAAATAAGACCAGAAAAGGGACCTTGAATGTACTTGCTTATCTCCAGAAAAAATTGCATGTATCCCTGTGATGACAACTGTTGCATTCTGCATTAACAAAGAAGCTTCTTAGTGGTGAGAGAACAAATTATTTGCTTAGCTTGATTATCTGCTCTAGGATTCAAGCCTTCAACTTGATAACTATAGATAGAAGAATTTTTCTGCGATAGATTAAACTCTGCCCAGTCATTTAAACTTCCAAAACATAACAGTAATTAATTGAATCTTATCTAACTTTAGTCAATGGTCAGTGTGGAAAATGTATTTTTATTGATCATCGTAATATCAGAGAATAGCCTTTTAGTGTAACCTAACCTGATCATTGTAAGGTGGACACATATTATGGTATTCTCCATTATTTTTTTCCTTTCCAGGACAGTGTCTAAAACACTTTAATTATTAATTTTAACTTGGTAAGTTGTTTTCTAGGCATATACCTTTAATTTTAGGTAGCATGCTGTCTCCATTTCTGTTTCTTATTCACGTGTATTTGCTGTAAATTGTATCATGATTAAATATAAATGTAAATTCTTCAGCTGCTCTATCAGTAATTCTCTACCAAAATAATAGTTTTCTAGAGGATGCCACAGCAGGAATTTCCTCTCTAGTTATGCAGCACCAAAGGGTAAACCTCTTACTGGTTAATTTATTGTAAAAACTGCTTCAGCTTATGTGTTAAGTGATGCTTTAGCACTTAAAGCTAAATTAATATTAATCATGTTTGTATAACTACTGACAATTGCTATGACCTCTGGCTTAGTCTTTAACTGATGCACATGTTTAATCTTCAGTAGTAGTTTTTTGTTATCTGTAAATAACATTAAGAATTAATTATAAACCAATGGGGAGAAATAACCAGGAAAACAGGCCTAACGACACTTGCCCTCCCCAGTGGACGGAAGGATGAAGGATAAGAGTTAATTGTAGGTGATGACCTGGATACACTTTCAAACAAATTTCTTAATTTTTAAAAAATGAAAAAAACATCGCAAACACAAATTAAAATTTCTCACTCATCTAAAGCAATCAGTGGAATCCTTAGTAACTGGATAGCAAAAATAGTTATCTCATATAAGTCTCTGTTGATTTATACTGAAGTGAGGCTCCATTTTGATACAACTCTTCCAAATGTCTATGGGGAAATCCTGTAGATTCATATCAACAAGAGAAAAGAACAATTTCATATTTATAGTGAAAGATCAATTAATAGAGTGAAATTTGTCATGACGGTGGTTAATCTTGGAATCTTTTTGTATGTCTGTGAAATTCGTATGAAAATTCAGTAAATTTGAAGTAAACCTTCCTTGGAGGAACAGTGTGACTGTTTCTTCCAGAAGATTATGATTACAGTTTATGGGGGATTTTTCCCCTGAAGAAAAAATTTTACAGTTTTTGTAGAACTCCTTCCTTCCCAGTAACATTTCTAGTAAATATAGACTTTTTCTTATTACATACTTCATGTTCCAGTATAATATCTATGTCTTGAAAACATATTACACAGTATATAAGAAAAATAGTCTTGGAGGTAAAGCAGAATGCCATGACTCTAATCTTCTGCCATCTACACTCCAAACCCTGGCTTTGTACCATGCTCAGGACAGGAAATTCTCCATCTAGAAGGACCTTGTTTGTCGTCACCTTCAAAAGCAAGCATGCTTTGTGGATGCTATTGCCTACAATTCCCCTAAGAAACAATTGTCATTCAGTGTATGGTAGAACAAGAATCCCACTTAGAGCTTTTACTAGCCGTTCAATCAGGTTTCCTAACCAATCCAGATGTTTACAGCAAAAAGTGTATGTAAACATTCCTATCCCTATTATCCAATAATGAAGATACTAATTATTAAGTAAATAGGTCTAGCTCAATACCATCAAATATCTCTAAATAATTAAATGTATGAAAATATAATGGCCTTAAGTTCACAACCTTCATTCATTTCCAATAAGAGGGTTTTTTTAAAGCATCACTATTGTTTTAACAATTTCTTGTAAAGTCATTGATTTTTATGTTGCTTCAGGGAAGGTGTAATTTATTACTGTTAATAATGTTTCCGTAATTATATGAAAGGTTCCTTGTTGCCACCAATTAATTAACCCATCAGAAAGTATCCTTCCTTTTAGAATAGATTATAAGGGGTTTTTAGAATGTTTATCTGACATCTCTAGTTGTCATGTGAAGAAAGCTTTGATATGAATATTCTGGAAATCATCTTTTGCTTCATATTCCTGTAAAAGTCATGGTCAAGTTAGTCTCAGCATGGTCAGGTGCTGAGAAATTATTTGCTTGGTCAGTTTTTGTAGTGTCTGCTTTCGTGTTACTGCACTTGGATATCAGTTGAATCAGTGAGCCTATTGTCTTAGTGCATTTTGTGATGTGTTGCTGGAAAAATCAAAGGTTTATAAGCATCTGGCCAGCTGATGGAGACTTTTCCTACATATCTAAATAAGTACCTCATACACATAGAGAGAGGAGGGCTACTCACAATGTTATCAACCCAGCAATAGCCAAACATTGGGATGATATAACAGGCAGAGGCTCACTGTTGGAGAAGGCTCACTGTTGTACACAATCATGTACAGCAGTCATGAAATTCAGCAATACCACTGTAAGAAATCAGTTTGGTGAAGAGCAGTCCAAGCTTGAGCACATCAGGTTTGTTTCCTGTTGGTTCTGTGCTAGTTGCTGCAGAGATGGCTCTGAGCAGTGGGCGTGGGGAAGCATGGGGGCAACGAGGGAAACAAAACCTTTAGTGCTAATGTGTTCACATTGACATCTTCAAGATCTCAGCTGGAAATGTGGGCTCATCTTATGTATGCATGGTTAGTATTGCGGGAAGCCTGGTCTTTCTAGATACTCTTTGGGATAACTTCCAGGACTTTCTGTTCTTCCAACTGATATTAATAACACTTTCATATGTAGTTCTGCTTTTTAAAAACTGTTTCCTACTGTCCTACTCATGTTCTCTTCTCTCACCTGCCTCATTACCTGTTTGTCTGATGCTGCTCCATACCTTTTGGGCTAACTCATGTTAGTTTATGTGATGAAGTGCATCTTCACACCCACAAAGTAGCACAGAAAGACAACGGTAGGAGAGTGGGCCCAAGTAATAATCTGCTGGGCTACTCTCAGACCATTACAGGGGCCATCAGCCCATCCAGGACCTATCTGCACAAGTCCAGAGAAGCACAGTAATGCACAATGACAGGCGGGAACCCAAATGAGGATATCTCAGGAACAACTCCCTTGTCCAGACTCCTCTCAGGGTGGTCTCAGCTAAGCCATCAACCGCTGGGACAGGACATGAAACCCATCATGATAAGTCATTGTGAGGAGATGTGTGTATCACCTTTCACACTAAGAGGAGTGGCCTAGCAGTGGGACACATCATAGGATATAGGGGAAAAGAAGTTTGATATCACACTGGATTTATAGGGTGTTTAAGACAGGAATCAGTAGTAGGGAAAGGGAAGGGTTTAGGTGATTTTGAGAGGAACAGGAGTGGAAAAGCAAGGGAGATGTGATTAAAAGGGACCATCACATGTAAATAGTTTGCTAAGTACTCTTGTCTGGCCTTGCCCTGCACCTGATCACCACAATGTGTCCTACTTACTAATTTTCTTTCCAGCTCTCCCCTGGATAGAGGCTCACTCTCCTCTCATCTGCATGCAGGGAGGTCTGCATATAGAAACTGCAGTCAGACCATGGGATGGAGGGTCCATGTGTCTGGGATACCAGCAACTGGAGCAAATTTGGGTCTGCAAGTATGTGTGTAAGCTATAGCGAAGATAAGTCAGATGAGCTGGTGAGTAGAAGTGACCTGGGAGCAAGATGGTGAGCGGGTCGTTAGGACTGGCTCTGGATGTGAGAGCACCTGAGTGCCTCCAGAGGCAAGAGCATGGTGAGGATTGGCTATTGATATCTGAGAAGTCCTGGTCTATGCCAACAACTGGAGTAGAGCTGCAGCTTCTGGGTCTCATTTGTCCTCCCCACCTTCTATCCCATAGGAAAGGTTCACATCCCACCACAAACTCCTTGAAATATTGCATGTTTTACATAATCCCCAAATTCTCTTTCATTTGTAAATTCTATGGTCCTGAAAGGAAATAATCTTTTGGTTTTCATCTCAGGGATTTTCCTCCTTGACTCACCTCTGTGCATTTCACATTAACTGCAATGGTCTAAATCATTTGCCTTTAATAGTTTTACTGAGGAGCAAATTCAATGTGCGCTGAAGCAAAGAAAATATTCAGTAACTCTGCTTTCTCTGCATCCTTTTCACCAGGGCATCTGCCTCATTCAACAGCGGGCCCCCATTTTCTCTAGTTTTCCTTTTGCCTCCAATATACTTGAAGAAACCCTTCCTGTTGACCTTGACATCCCTTGCCAGGTTTAATTCCAAGGAGGCCTTGGCTTTCCTCGTTTCATCCCTACATTCCTGCACCTGTTGTATTCCCACTTCTGAGAGCTTTGTGGCTTTTCTAGATACCAGTAAAGGCACTAATGTGTCTGTGCTGATCTGCATGGCTGGCCGTGTGTGTATATAAATATATGTGTGAATGTGTGTATTTGTAGAGTGTGGCTGCCTGGCTGGGAACACATGGGCTGCCTTGCTACTGGCTCCATCTGGGGACTTGGAACCACTGGAGCCTTGCATCAACTCAGCTGCAGTAAGAGGAATCCTCCTAGGTCCTGAAACCCATCAGATTTGACAATGTCTAATATTATGTCTTTTTGAAGATCTTTACAACTTTTTTGTGATCTTTACAACTGGTAACTCCATTTTAATTTTAAATGTCTAGTGCAGTATGTGCATGTAATATTCATTATGTTAAACTGAAACATGATTTAGAATAAGCACCTATGTTTGGTACAGGGAGACAAGTACTAATGGATTTTAACTTGCCTTACTGTGTAAGTAGGCTTTGCCTGCCATCTTACACTGACCACTGAAAGAAGACCTTCTGAATAGAATAGTCATGTAGACTTAATTCAGGAAAACAATAATGTAAAAACTGAGCTTTGCTCACTGGAAAGTATAGAATGAGGATTCCTAGAGAGATAACAAATTACCTGATAATAATTTGGCTAATCAGTAAGCCATTTTAAATTGTGCTCCATATTGGTATTCTTACAACTTTTGTGCATGTTTATGTATTTTAATTGGAAAAAATACAGACTTTTGCCACCTGGTGTTTTTGCATGCTGCTTAGCTGTGGGATATGAATAGATTGCAATTTATAGACTAATAATCTAAATAATAACATGGCTATTAATTCAGTATTATTGTGAAAAGGAAAGACACAACTTGAATGTACTGAGTGCTTTTTTCACAGAATTGTTAATCTGCATATAAAAATTATGTTGAATTATTCTTGCAAAGGAGGAATTGACTGCACAGGGGATGATAATAGTGGGGATGATAATAGTGGTCTCTTTAGTCTGCCAAGCAAAGACATAACAAGATCCAACAACTGGAAGTTTAAGTCATTAAAGTCCAAACTGGAAAGACAGTGAAAACTACTGATAGTGAGGGCAACCAACCATTGGAACAGATTACTAAGAAATATGGTAATTTTTTCATTTTCTTGTTTCTAGAAAGACTAGCTGTCCTTTTTGGGAATATCACCTGATTCATCAAACACTGAAATTATATGGAAGTGTTTTTTGTATATGCTTAAGATTGAGCTAATTCAAGAGAAGAAAATACCAACTATAAGTGATGTCTGTCTAAAATGTCTGGACAACTACAAAGATACACAAAAAGCAGCTTAAAAAATTTGATGGACCAGTGGGTCGCAATGCAACAGTACTTAGCTTAAGTAGCTTCTCATAGCCCATATAGTGGTGGGGAGGCATATTTTGATGACAGAATTTAACTAGGAAGAGTATATGACCTGTATTTTTATCCCTTACTACTGTCAGTTCCTGCCAAAGTAGTGAATTCCATGTCATAGGCTAGATGGTAAAAGACCTGCTACTGCCTACAACATAGTTTTTGGTCTTGGGGAAAAAAAATTACTCCCTTGCATTAGTTACGGGATCGTGGGTGTTGCTCAGACAACTTAGGATGAAACAATATGGAGACATTTGTTGAGCTGAAATAATGTGCTGGAAATCTGCTTTTATGGCATCTAATCAACCTTCTGAGTGATAAGTGAAGGAGAAGAAGAAACTACTTTATGTTCTGCTTTTGGTCTCTTTGGTCATGGCCAAACGGCCATATGTAAAAACATCCACCAATGAGAGATGTAATTCCTTTCAGGAGGGAAGAAAGTTTCTTTTATATTTATGTCTTTAGAATACCTTGGCCAAGTTAGAGTTCCAGTGTGATTTAGAAGGTACTACCTGGGTATTGGTATAAAATATATGGACCCTTGGAGTAGAGCAGTTGATTCTATTAGAAATGTTACAGCTTGCTTTTCAGGAGGATGACGTGATGTTTGGTTAGTAAAGTATCTATCAGAAGTGTAGAACTGTAGAACCTTAATGCAAAATTACAAGTTTATACTATGAATCTGTTCAGTACCAGCATACTAGTTCATTACTTTTGTAAATGTTTAATATGTTTCTTGAGCAATACTTCCCATTTTTTCAGAACAAAACAAGAAAAACCTATGGTGATTAAGTTCCTTTTACTATAGTTAATGGCTAAATAAAATGAGCACAGAGTATTTTTTAATATATATAAAATGAAGCACAAACAATAGGTAATAAAAGCAAGTGAAGTGCTTGTCAGAAATGGATAACAGACGAACTGTAATAGGAGGAAATAATTTAGTTAAATTACATGCTTGAAAACACATGGCTAATAGATGGGGGAGAGATATATCAGTTACATTACTATGGATCAATAATTGATCTTTGCAAAGAGGGGTAAGAGACAAGTTTGTGCCATTAATGAGAAGGAATTAAATACAGTTGAGAAGTCAAAGGCATGCATCATCAACTATGAATAGCAAGACTGAGTGATGAAACAAATAGGATTTGTATTCAATGTGAAGTTTTGTGGTCTTGCTAACGGCAACTCCTTAGCTTTATCAGGAAAGAAGAATAATCTTTCTGAAGAAATGAATGTGCTTTCATTTGAAAGTAGAAAATTATTATCTCTTTAAAATTCAAAACAAATTCTTGTCTCTGAACCTAAAAAGTTATTTGTTACCCAATACCTAAGTGTGTAAGGATGATGAACATAAAAAGTAGTTAGCAAAGAATTCTGGACATCTATAACTAATGAAGCAAAATGCAATTGGTTTGGAAAAAAAAAAAAAAAAAAAAAAAAAAAAAAAAAAAAAAAAAAAGAAAAGGAAAGAGAAGAAGAGATTTAAGGGGAGATTTTACAGATATTAAAAAAGAAGATATCTTCACTAGAGTTTTTCTGTTGTTGCACTAAAGGAAGACTGAAATGGCATTGCAACAAGGAAAGTAATACATGCATCCTTTGTGATTAATGAAGAATTGGAAACCTGAGATAGTGCTCAAAGTATAGAATAGTGGGGATTTTTAAGTGGATATCTCTGTAGAGGGATAGAAAGGAACAACGAGAAAATAAAAGCAATTTTTATATACATCAATACATTAAGCAAGGAAAAGTTATTGAGAGAAGAGCAAAACCAAGAAGTTGTTATGGTATAGTGAGAAACAGAAATCATTGTCTCATTTCCATGAGTACCAGCTCCAGTATTTTTACTGTAAAACATGGTGTGCATTTAAAACTTTACAACAGGCATAATAGCATGTGACTTGGAGGGTCAAGCTCTTAGCGTGATGTGATCTAATTTCTGTGGATCATATATTGGATTTTGTCAGATTCAAACACTTGCTTTTACTCCCATCAGACATCAGGCTTTGGCCCGTATGTCCTGACCATTGCAGTCTAAGTGATTCTGTGATGCATCCTTCTGTTGTGAAAACTTTGAAGTGTCTTGGTTCCAGCCTCATTACCTTCTGGAAGGAGAACATCTGAGAGGTTTGAAAAAGTTCCTGATTTGCTTTCGGCAGGGAATTCCTGTAGCATATTATTTCTGCGAAGTCCCATGCTATTGGAGCTCACAGTTTCATTGTCTTATGCTATTGAAGATGAAAATAGAGAGGGCTAGAGCTTCATCAAGGTAGTTTTATGCTGACAATAAGGATAATGCTTGCAAACAATTAGTAACCCAATGAGGTAAGTTTGCAGGACTAGCTAGATAAATGTATCCATAATACAGCCTTTTTCTTTCTTCCCATGATTTTCGCAAGGAACAGTTTACATGGAAGAGGAAAAAAAGTAAAAATCAGGATTTCATCCAAAGCTCACTCTAATTGATGAATCATCGACAAAGTTTTGGATTAAAAATTTAGCTTGCCTTTTCTGCTTGTTGGTTTTTTTTTTTTTAAAGTGTTATTCTTTATATGATCTGGGATATTCTTGCAAATGTCTTAATTCTAGTAATTCAGTTAAAATTTTATAAATTACTGTAACCTCCCCAGAAGGCTGATGTGCTTTTTTTCTCCATCTGTGCAGTAATAACCATTTTATGGAAGAGAAGGGAGGTCAACAGCCACTGTTTTATCTTGAACAGTGCATTATTTTCTCTTTGAAGGAAGGCATATGTTCAAGGATTTGTCTTGTAATAGACTAAATTTCTTTCCCCTTTTAAATTTTTTTTTTCTTATTTGCAGTTTAGCAAATCACTAGCTGTATCATCTCTACCTGAGTGTATTTGCCATTTGTCAGCTACTGACGGCAGAAGGTTTAGTGCTGAAGAGTGGATGGTATCGGGAGGAGGATGAGGGATGGGAATACTTGCCTGCCTCTATATGTCTGGTGCAAGCTCTTGAATGTTCTTGCTCTTTCTTCTTTTAGGCTAAATTAATTTCCTTACTTCAAAATATGAAGGTCAAAGTCCATTTATTGTGCTGTTCCTGTCCTTACAGCCTCAAGCTATAAAAATGTATAATAAATATTACAGTAAGTCAAGATGATTATGGATTAGTTTTCAAATTCAGATATTTATGAAAATTCCTACATTGATGGGGTCTTGAACCTGAAGTTGTCTTCTTTTTCTCTCTTCCCTTCTATGCTTTTTCCAGTTGGTGCAATGGGGAGATGTATTAAAACTAATCAGCTGAGTGTAGCACAAGCATCACTTGATAATGCTCCTACTGTGCTTCATCAATGGACATAAACACTTCTGAGTA
The DNA here is from genome assembly GCA_013401335.1 of Brachypteracias leptosomus. Classification (NCBI taxonomy): domain Eukaryota; kingdom Metazoa; phylum Chordata; class Aves; order Coraciiformes; family Brachypteraciidae; genus Brachypteracias; species Brachypteracias leptosomus. The sequence continues at coordinate 64,592 of VYZX01010923.1, read as the reverse complement.
CATCAATAACTGGTTTCACTTATAATAGTAGCTTTTATGATGTAGACACATGCCCACTAGATGCTGGATTGAGAGCAGTATCTTTTTTGTGACTGGATCTCAAAATGGGAGCTTGTAATGATATAAATTAACTTCTGAGCTGGATTTAAGTCAGTGACTGACAAATGATATTCCAAATCTCATGATTAGTGGGAAGATTTCTTTATACAAGGCTGTAATGAAATTCTCTTTCTGTGTCTGAATTATCATACTTGACGTCTATTTTAAGTTTTGGAGACCGTATCTGAATAGGAGATACAAGATGGATGTAGAACATTGAGCAGAAAGTAGTACTTAGAGGTAAGATTTTAAGATATATTTTCAGTTTTTGCTAAAGTTATATATTCATACATATTTCATACAGAGGTTTTACGATGAACCTGAAATTAAAGTTTTAATATCTAATGTGTATTTTAAAAGCAATGTCATGTTTGGTAGGTAGAGGAACAGGGCAAGCAAGACTGAAAAAAGGAAAGAATTTCTGAGTACATGGTATTCTGTGGTATCTCAAATAGTATTTTTTTCTCCTCTTACTCTTTTTCAGTGAAAAAATGTGTTCTACTCGGATAACCTTTTTATTCTGTTAGAAAGTAACTTGTGGCTAGTATTAATAGAAACCATTAGTTCTTATATATAAAATGAATTAAAATACTGTCTGAAGAATTTCAGCAAAACAAGAATTTTTATAGTGATACAAGATTAATAAATAAACTGTTTTCTAAGGATGCAAGAAGTAAATAGAAGAAAATTGTGATAGGACTAAATAACATTGAAATCCAAATATAAGATTTGAATAATAGCAATCATAAAATTCTACAGATTGTTGTAAAAGAAAGAAAAAAAACCAAACAGCTAACCCTGAAATCTTTAGGTAGTTTCAGAATATATCTGGGTGCAGTAATAAGTGTCATTGTTTTGCTGGAGTTCACATTTTGTGGTAGTTTAGCTGGGCATTTTTTTATGGGCATACACCAGATAAATGGGTACACTTCATCTTTGACATGTATCAGTTTAAAACTGTGGTAACACTTTCTGTGATTGTCAACATGATTATTACCGGGAAAAAATAAGAAGAAATGGAGGATAAATAACCCTCTAACCTTCCACATTGATTTAATGTTAGAAGTATACTCCAATTTTACACATTACCCACAGGCACCATGTATCTAAATGTGCTATCAGGTCACCTACGGCAGCAAAAGTACTGTTTAGAAAAAACAGTGTGTGGGTCTGTCTGAGATGATTTTCCCCATACAGNTGATAGAGGGACTAGAGGTGGGCACCGGGCACCCAGCCAAGGTAAACCCACCACAATATACACATGCATACATATATATTTTATATATATATATAAAATCAGGTAAGGGATATTTTGTAGAACTGACTAGGAGCAAAAAGTTGACATTTGCTATGAAAGTAGCATAATGAAAAGCACTTCTGAATTGTGAGCTTAGAGAAAAGCTGCTAACGAGCACAAAATGTTGTACTGCACATGAATACACAACTGGCTTTTCTTTGCAATGCAAAGTATAACAGAAGAGAGCAGTAAAGGCACTGCACTGCTTTTGCACTCCAGAAGTACCTGAAATGAAAACTGTTCTCATATTTCTGCATGTTGCTTTATGTGTTTTGTTTGAAACAAAATTGCTGGCATGTTGGAGGAACTCCCTACTGTGCATATCACAACATGCTGAGCATTCCAGAAGGAGCTTTTCCTAACAGTGTGATAGGAGAAAACTTACAGCAATTGTCTATTACTCTTTTATCTTTAGAAGAAAGCCTGAGGAAGAAAATTTTGCTGGGGCAGAAGGGATGAGGTAAGGAGAACCTGATTCTAAGGCTTAAACTATTCAATGTTCCTGATGAGCTTTAATAATTGCCATTCCACATACTTTTCACTCTATTTTGTTATATGTTCCTTATCACCAGATCAATATGATAGGTAGGACCAGAAAATGAACTAATTAATGTGAGTGCTTGATGAAATGACTGTATGCATATCTTGCCAACACCTTAGATTCAATTTGAGAATTAAAACTTAAGTAAAACATCCTCTGAGGTTTTTAAAATTTATATTACCCTGGATTTTTAAGTGTTTTCTCAATTTTGTTAAGTTCTAATTTTTGAGATGAGGAATCTAGATTTTTTTTTCACAAAACTATAATTTGCTTAAATGTATACTGCTGGATATTGTACCAAGCATGTTTTATATTGGTTAATGTCCTGGTTCAGCCAGGATAGGGTTAATTTTCACTAGGAGTTGCTATTCGATACCATGTCATGTCTGGTACTCAAGGCCAGGCAGAGCAGTCCCGGCTTTGTCTCACCCGGGGTGCCTCGCTCTGCGTCTGTAGCTGTATCCACGCGGTCTGTACCTTTATACCTCTTGTTTTGTACATTGTTGTCCCTATTGCTGTTACTGTTGTTGTGATTGTTGCTTTTGCATCGCTGTATTAAATTCTCCTTATCTCAACCCGCAGGGTTTGTATTTTGCTCCCTCTCCCGTTCCTGTCCAGAGGGGGGGGGGGCAGCGGCCATGTGGTGGCCGGTGCCGGCAGGGTTTAAACCACCACGGTTAATAATCATTGCAATGTCTGCCAGTTTAAAGAAATACTAAGGCAATACTTATTGCCTGTTATATTTAATATATTATTTGTTTTGTAACAACAATTATCTGAGGACTCTGGCAGTCAAAGTTAGACTAATGAAATGTGGATAGGAATGAATAAATTTTATTTGACAAGAAGATTCTTTGCTGAAAAGTGTAAGTTTCACTGACCAAGAATTTACAGGTTTTATGCTAAGCTCTTTGGGTTTTGCACCATTGACAGGCCAACACCAGAGCATTGTCCATGTTTACCACTTACCCATGGGCATTAAGTATCCACATTTTGTTCTTTTCCCTTACTTAAAAGATTTTGATTTTGGGATCTATAGTGGGTGGGAATCTCTGTTTCTCTATAGTGGTAGTGTTATTTGAGGTGAAATACCTAGTTAAGTATTCACTGTGCCTGAGAAAGTGTGAACATGACAACATGCAGCTGGACTACAACACATACTACAATGACTATATTTTGCCTTGCAGTAGTGATGTGGTTTAGACCCTACCAGGAGCTGAGCACCATGTGGTCATTTGCTCCCATCCACTAGTACCCTCCCCCCAGGGAAATGGGAAAGAGAATAAAGAGAGAAGGCGAAACCCTTTGGGCTGAGATAAGAATTTTATAGAACAATGCAAAAGAAGAAGAAACAACAGTAACAATGAGTAATGAAACAGTATCATTGCTCAGCTCTGGAGCCCCCAATAGAAGGCCTGTTGGAACGAGACCAGAGGAGGACCATGAAAATGATCAGTGAGCTGGAACATCTCTTGTACAAGGATAGGCTGAGAGAGTTGGGGTTGTTCAGCCTGGAAAGGCTCCAGAGAGACCTCATTGAGGCCTTCCAGTATCTGAAGGGGGCCTACAAGAAAGCTGGGGAGGGGCTTTCTATGAAGGCTTGTAGTGAGAGGATGAGGGGTAATGGCTTTAAACTGGAAAAGGGTAGATATAGACTAGAAATTAGGAAGAAGTTTTTTTGCTATGAGGGTGTGAGTCACTGAACCAGGTTGCCCTTGAAGGCTGTAGATGCCTCAATACTGGAGGCGTTCAAAACTAGGTTGGATGGGGCTTTGAGCAACCTGGTCTAGCGGAAGGTATTCCAGCCTATGGCAGGGGGGTTGGAACTAGATGATGTTTGAAGTCCCTTCCACCTCAACCTATGATTCTATAATAAATGAAGCAAATGATATAGAACAAAACTGCCTGCCTAAGGCTCCACTGACAGCATGGCCTTGTGCCAGAGATGGAGCCCTGTCTGGCCTGCCCTGTGCTCTTGTATGGTGGGCATGACATAAGTATGGTATTGAATATTCCATTGACTTGTTTGGTTGTCTGTCCTGGCTCTGGCCCTCCCAGCTTCTGGTGAAAATTAACCCTATCCTAGCCAAGCCCAGGACAATTAGGAAGTTATTAAGGGAAGCCAACTGGTCAACCAAATGTTTTTTAAAATGAATTAAAGTGACATGTTGAGAATTTCTACCAGGCTTTGTTGCTGTTAGTCAGTGATAATGAGCTTGTATTATTCTATTTCAACAATTACCACACTAAAAAGGTGATGTTTCCAGATGAAATGAGTTTTATTTCCCATAACGTTGTACATGTTCCTAGGGGATGAAAAGGTCTGGATAGGAGTCTCTGTTGCAGTTAGTATTGTGTTCAATATTTAGGCTGAATGGGTCAATAACTTACACTGGGCTTATGTTGAAATCCCACATAGCCTTATGGTACGGGGACCCTCCAGGAACATGAAAGATACAGAAACATATTTTCTCCAAAAGTGGAGATAGCTGAATCTGACCTTCTAAAGCTGGGTGATCACCAGAAGCCCCAGATTACTAGATAAAAAGAAGAATAGTCTGTCTCCCCAGTTGATGCCAAACTACCACCTTGCCCACTTTTCATTTGTTATATTTTCTCCAAGCTGAAATGTGTAAAATAAATAAAATAAAATAAAATACCTCTCTCCCTGTCCCCACAATGTAACAATTTTTTGTTTAAAATAAAAAATATATGGAATAGGTAAATCAAAACTTAATTGTTTTCCTCTCTCAATTTAATAGGAAAAGTGGGTTTCTTATGCAGTGATAAAAGTGAGACTTTCCTTGACCTTTAAGGCATGTATCCCCTTTCTATCTAGAATAACTAATGTTTTGTCATTTTGTTGCATAGAAATAATAACAGAAATTGCAAGGGTTATAAATCTGTAGTAGCAGCAGTAATCATTCTTTCTCTAAAAAAAACTAACACAAGAAGGAAGGGAAGTCTTGTAGTACTTACCCTGTCCATAGCTACTCTGCAATGGGTGAGCTGGTAAGCAAGTTGGTAAGCACCCTTATGGGCACCTTGGTGAGAAATTGCATTGTGAATGTGCCCCAAGGGCTGAATTCAGTGATACTCTGCAAAGAGCAGGATCTGTATTGGTCTCATTCCACTTCAAGGTACTGAATTGCAAAGGAAACAAGACAGTGCTAGAAATTAAATTTTTTTTTGGCAAGGGTGAGACATGTGTGTGTGTAGAAAATGTCAGTTGTCTTTTGTTGCATCTTTCATCCATTCTGGCAAAAGAATGTGTGGTAATGTCTTAAGGACCTGATGTTACTTGTTACTGCTACAGGAAAAGAGGATGGAGAATATGTATCAGAATTTCGTGGGCTTATATTGTTAGCTTTAATTTTGTTGAATCTTCAAAAATCTGTGGCATAGAGTCACAGGATCCTAGAAACATAGAATCACCTGTTGAAAAAGACTCCTAAGACCATTGAATCCAACTGTTAATCTAGCACTCCCAATCTGCCACTAAACCATGTCTCTAAGCACATCTACAAGCCTTTAAAATACTTCCAGGGATGATAGTGACTCAACCTTTTCCCTGGGCAGCCTGTTTGAATGCTTGACAACCCTTTTGGTGAAGAAATTTTTCCTAGTATCCAATCTAAACCTCCTGTGGTGCAATTTGAGGCTGTTTCCTCTTATCCATCAGTTATTACCACACAACACTTAGCTTGCTACAGCCTCCTTTCAGGTAGTTGTAGAGAGTGATAAGGTTTCCCTTGAGTCTTCTTTTCTCCAAGATTAAATAAACCCAGTTCATAGAATCATAGAATGTTTTAGGCTGCAAGGGACCTCTAGAGGTCATCTTGTCCAACCTCCCTACACAAGCAGGGGCATCTCTACCTAGGTCAGGCTGCTCAGAGCACCATCAAGCCTGACCTTGAATGACTTCAGGGATGGGGCCTCCACCACCTCCCTGGTCAGCCCATTCCACTGATCTACCACCCTCACGTTAAAGAACTTTTTTCTAATATCCAGCCTAAATCTATCCTTTCCTAGCTTAAAACCATTACTCCTGGTCCTATCGTTAAAGACTCTTTTGAATAGACCTTCCCTTGCCTTTACATGGGCCTCCTTCAGATACTGGAAGGTCACTCTAAGGTCCCCTCGGAGCCTTCTCTTCTTCAGGCTGAACAGTCCCAACTCCCTCAGCCTGTCTTCATACGAGAGATGCTCCATTCCCCTGATCATTTTGGTGGCCCTCCTCTGGACGCACTCCAATATGTCCACATCCTTCTTGTGCTGGGGGCTCCAGGACTGGATGCGTTACTCCAGGTGAGGTCTCACCAGCGCAGAATAGAGGGGCAGAATCACCTCTCTTGATCTGCTGGCCACACTTCTTTTGATGCAGCCCAGGATGTGATTGGCCTTCTGGGCTGTGATTGCACATTGGTGGCTCATATCCAGTTTTTCATCCACCAGCAGCCCCAAGTCCCTTTCCACAGGACTGCTCTCCAGTATATCCTCTCCAGCCTATACTGATAGTGCTGGTTACCCTGGCACAGGTGCAGGACCCTGCACTTGGCTTTGTTGAACCTCATAAGTTTCACCTCGGCCCACCTCCCCAGACTATCCATGTCCCTCTGGATGGCATCCCGTCCCTCTGGCACATCAACTGCAACTCCTAGCTTGGTATCATCTGCAAACTTGCTGAGGGTGCACTCAATGCCACTGTCAATGTCATTAATGAAGATATAAACAACACCAGTCCCAGCACAGACCCCTGAGGGACACCACTTGTCACCTTCCTCCATCTGGACGTTGAGCCATTGATCATCACTCTCTGGATGAGACCATCCAGCCAGTTCCTTATCCACTGAACAGTCCACCCATCAAAACCATAATTAAGGATGTTATGGAGGACCTCAGCAACTCCTCATAAGACTTGCGACCTAGACCCTTCAGCAGCTTTGTTGCCCTTTTTGGGATGCACTCCAGCACCTCAATGTCCTTCTTGTAGTGAGGGGTCCACAACTGAATACAGTACTTGAGGAATGGCTTCACCAGTGTCAAGTACAGAGGGTCAAACCCTAGTCCTGCTTACCACATTATTGATGATACAAGCCAGGATGCTGTTGGCCTTCTTGGCCATCTGGGCACACGCTGGCTTGTAATCAGCTTTCTGTTGACCAACATCTCCAGGTCCTTTTCCACTGAGCCAGACTTAGCTGGTTGCAGCATATAAATGCAATGAAAATGTAGCTGTCACAATGAATACATCCATACCGTACTTTGGTCTGCTTTAAAAATGATTTGGTGAAGCCAGCAGGCCCTACCAATGGCTTTCTCTGTTGGATTAAAGTTTCATCTTTCTGGAATTTTTGCAGTTGTCCCCCCTACAGCTTCCTTATGTCATACTGCTTCAGGAGCTCTTGTACCAACACACTGACTTTGTAAAATGAAGCAAGTTTTATTTCCCTTTGACGGTTTTTGTGCATGTCTTGTTTGACATTTTAAGTTTTTTGAAATGCCTTTGTTATAGAAATCTGGAAGTGATAGTTCACATGCTTTCATAAAAATGAAGTCAGTTAACCTGTTTAAAGCCTTTTGAGGTACTCTGTGTTCCCCTGTTCATCCTAATTTTCTGTTCAATTTTAACCTATCCTCATAACTAATGTTTTCTAATACTTACAGAGACCTTCATTTTGTTTTGGATTTTGGTTTAATTTGATTTACTTGCAAATTTGTGAAGAAAATATTAGGTTTATTTATCCCACGCTAAACTTCTGTAGAAATATATCTGATTTCTTGATCTTCACACAAAAAAAAAAAGTATATACAGTTACATTTACTGTTCTGTTAACTACAGAACCATATGGTTAGAAATGACACAAGCGAAAGTTTCTGACATCAGCATTTTCTTTGGTTTAAGCTGAGATCAGATCTCTTTCACAAAAAATTGCACAGGATTTGTTGCAAACTGACTGGAAAAAGGATACAAATGGTGGAAATCTGTTCTAATAGATCAATTATCTACAGCAGATTTATTTTAAATAGGTGAAGGGCTGTTTTTTTGCTTTCAGGGCTTTGTTAATGCATTGCTCTTTACACACCTGTGTGAAGGAAGTCCAATGCCTTTAGGCTACCTGAACTGCCACTGATTTTGCTGACATATCCAAATCCCATCACCCCGCTTTCCTAGATGGAAGTGGTGATGTCTCAGTCAACCACTTTTAGAAGATTTTTAAGAGTATTGGGAGAGTAAACCCTGACTCTGCTTAAGTGTGTCTTGTTACAGTGGGGGTTTTTTCCAGTATTGCCAAGAAGATACCTTACTCTCTTGCTTGGTTCAGCTCCTGCTTCATGGTTTGTACCTACAGCTTTTAGGACCCCCAGACTTTGCTGATAATATTATTTAAATAAATTGATGCTATGATTATTCTTTGATTTGTACCAATTTGGATTCTAAATATAATAATAGAAGGAGAAATGCCTTTTTCCTTTGTTCATTTCTCGATATGTTAATTTTATCCAGAGTTATATTTAACTATGCACATTGGAGAACAAGTGCATGTCACAGAGGCACCCACAGACAGCAGCAGCTGTCAAAATAAGGGTTTATTGCAACCGAAGTTACTGATAAAATACGAGTTGGATGTCTGTCAGGAATATAACTACTGCACAATTAACTCCTAAACTTTAAGGAAAGATGAACCAAAATGGGCATACACTCACTATTAAAGGGGAAACCTCCCACACAAGAGTGTCCAAAAGAGGCTGAGGGTGACTCAATCCACAGAGATCTGCTCAATCTGTGGAAGTATCCTTGGATGGCTTGTCCAAGGGGAGGATTCGACTGCCAGGCCTGCTGCTCTGCAAAAAACCGTCCCAGCTGGGTGCACTGTGGTCATTCTAATTGGTTGAGAAGGCAAGCCCAGACAAAACTGGCTAAGGGTCTAGACCTGAGGAGCCAGTTAATCACCGAGGTAGTGGAGTTTGTTGCAGACCATTTTGACATGCCCTGGTTTTGCCCCTGTGCCTGCCACAGTGCACCAGTGCCCATTGTTGATAAAGAACCAACACAAATTCTGTCCAGCAAAGGTCCTAGCCAGGAACAGTGATGTGAATCAAAGGGTACTTTCACATATATCAGTGAGAATTCAGCTGAATAGTGAGATCTGTTACCAGTGTTCACTGTTTGAAAACGGAGGTTGCAAAGTGGTCCTTAGTCTCCCTAGGCATAGATTTAAATGAGGTGACAAATTCATTGAGCCATAATATCCCTGAGAATAGAACAATTTCTTCATTATACCATGGCATGATGGGTGAGCCAGTAAACTTATTTTTATGGCACATGTGCTAAGGAATCTGCAAAAAGTACTCTGTGTTAATACCAGTACTAACTTTCTAATGTCAAATAAAGAAAAAAAAAAAAAATTAAACAGGGAAAATATTTGTCTCATGCTCTGTTCATTATCTCTCCATAACCTTCCTGAAGGGTGAACTTTAAGGTCAATGTGAATTTTAGAAAATGAATGTCAAAGGCTTTTATTAAAAGGTTTATAATCTGTACTTTCTAAAACACATAGCAAAATGGCATTCCTATCCTGAAATGAGTCACAGTACCAATATAAAGTACATAACTGTGTCAAAAGCTGCTGAAAATAGCTTTTAAGACAGGGGTGATTTTAGTCTACCTGATTCAGCTAGAAAAACTGTACACACTTTTTTTTTTTTTCCCCTGGAATAGTGTAAAGTACATATTAAAAAAACCCCCAATAAAACCATTCCAAAACATCAAGGATTCAGAAGTAGATAATTTCTTTTCAGTAAGGCACCTGATTAAATTCTGACTTTAAATCATTTTATTCTCTGTTTTCTATTTCTAAAGTAATTACCATACCTTACCTTACCATTACAGTGTGCTGTTCTGCAACAAAAATGTTCCACTTGAGCATTATAGACCCACCATTCCCCTAAAAGATGGGAATTTTCATCTTATGCATGCTCTTTTTCTTTCTGTCATTTATATATCTATAATAGTTTTCACTGAAGTGGGCTTTTGTTCAGGATCAGTGACCATGTGATTTATTGGAAATAACCTTGCTTGACTCCTGACCTTTTGGCTTAAAATAGCGTTAAAGAAACGATACTCTGTAAGAAAGCTCATTGAATTCAGAAGGTGATATATATACAATTATATGTGCAAGAATCCTAAAATAGGGATTAAAGTAAAATATGTAAAGTTTTCCTATGTTTGGGATTATTTTTTGTTGTTGTTAGTTTGGTTTGGTTGTTTTTTGTTGGTTTTGTTTAGTTGTTTTTTGTTTTGTTTTAATATTGGGAACTGAAGATAACTATACAGAACCTAGACTACAGTAGAATCTATGGGAAGAAAGACTGGAAAGTGTATTCAAGGTTTGTTTTATTCACTTACAGTAGAAGTGGGCTAAAGCTGTCCTTTTCAGTTTCTCTGTGCATTCTTGTTTTTTTTTCCTTCCACTTCAGTGCTATATACTGGCTTCTAATCTGAGACACTCGGAGAATCTTCTATATCTCTTAAACACACATCTGCAAATATGTGAGTACATGGGCAAATTAGTGAATAAGTACCTGTCAGCCTAACTAAATATTAAAGCTTGATAAACACTTGTTCAGAAAATAACTTAGGGTTACTTACTTATTTTTGAAGACACTAAATTTTCATAAATTATTAAAATTTAGTTATGTAAAAATGAGAAATTCCTTTGAATTAAGGGGTAGCATATGCAAAAAATACTTTTCGGATACTAATTTTAAAGTTTTCCTTTGAGAACTTCTTTTTTTTTTTTTTTTCATCTTAAAAGGATTATTGATACAATGAATTATCTTCAATTGAGAACAAGAGAAAAATAATCAGTACTCAAGAAAACTAATCTAGTAGGAGAGAAATGCTTTTCATCACATTATAGTTGCTCTGAACTCTCCTGCAGTGGGAACACTCAGCCTTCTGTTCTTTCATTTTACTATTTTTAAGTGTATGATTAAAAGTACTTACAATTTTTAATATTCAGAATCTCAAGATATCTTTTATGTTGTGGAATACATAACTCTTCAGTGCAGTTGTAATTATATCATGAAGCTTTTAAAATGGACAAAACTCATCATGGGCAAAACATCTCAGGCAATACCTCACTCTTCTGTTTCAAAGGCACTGGGAATGAATATATAGGATATGCACACAAGAAAGAGAAAGAAAATTCCCTTCTACAGAATGTATATAACTTTAGAACATTTTACCTTACCCTTCAGATATGAAATGAAAATATCGTGCCCATCATAAAACTTGAGGGAAATATACTTATGTCAGAATATAGTTCCAAAACTATGGTCTTCTCATATATTATTACTACAGATTAAGTTGACTAAATGTTAATTTGCTAACATGTATAGCCTAGGTGACCAAAATGCATCATGGATGTCAAGGAATGCAGAATTTATCTAGCCCTAGCAACTGTATTTTGTTTGTGTGACAAGGTTTTAGTAGTGAGGGGGTGTGTTCAATAGAGCCAATGCCAGCCTACTGCAAGACGGATCTGCCACTGGCCAAGGCGGAGCCCATCAGAGACGGTGGTAGTGGCTCTGTGATAACATATTTAAGAAGGGGAAAAAAATCTGTGCAAGAGCAACTGTAGCCAGAGAGAGGACTGAAAGTGATAAATAGCCCTGCAGACACCAAGGTTGGTAAGAAAGAGGGGGATAAGATGTTCTAAGTGCTGGAGCAGAGATTCCCCTACAGCCCATGGTAAAGACCACAGTGAGGCAGGCTGTCCCCTTGCAGCCCATGGATTTTAACAGCGGATATCTACCTGCAGCTCCTGGAGGACCCCAAGCCAGAGCAGGTGGATGCATCCAACAGAGGCTGTGACCTAGTCAGAAACATACGCTTGAGCCGGATCCTGGCAGGACCTGGGCACCCATGGAGAAAAAAGCCCATGCTAGAGCAGGTTTGTTGGCAGAATTTGTGACCCCATAGGGGACCCACACTGGAGAAGTCTGTTCCTGAAGGACTACACCCTGTGGAAGGGACCCATGCTGGAACAGGGGAAGAGTATGAAGAGTCTAACCCACCTAAGAAGGAAGGAGTGGCAGAGACAATGTGTGATGAACTGACTGCAACCCCCATTCCCCATCTGCCTATGCCATTGGTGAGGGAAGAGGTAGAGAAACTGGAAGTGAAGCTGAGCCTGCGAAAAAGGCAGGGATGAGGGAATATGATTTAAGATTTGGGATTTTTTAATTTCCTATTACCCTACTCTGATTAATTAAACTACTTTCCTGAAGTTGAGCCTGTTTTACCTGTGACGATAATTGCTGAGTGATCTCTCCCTTTTCTTCTCTTGGCCTACAAGGCTTTTGTTATATTTTCTCACTCCTGTCAGGCTGAGGAGGGGTAATGGTAAAGTGGCTTTGGTGGGCACCTGATGTCTATCCAGGGTCAACCCACCATAGCAACAAAGGCTGATTATTATTTTTTTAAAATCCACAGAAAACTGTATTGTTTTCTGTCATTGCTGTTGAGAACTGAGACATTGTCTTTTCTTACTTGTAAGCAGCTATAGGATTTTATTATGTCTAGCTTTTAAAGCTGGCTGAGCAATTGATTACCTGAAATTCCATAAAGGAGGAGAAATGTCAATATTGTTAAAAAGCTATCTCTATAAATAGGAATGCTTATCAATTCTACCTTGCATAAAAATGTGAAGTAATTAGGAGAATGAGTGGGATGGTAAAGGGAGGGAAGGAAGTTTTTCTAATACATTCTTATTCATTTTTTCCTTTCCTTTTTTAATGCTTTCTTGACATTGAAAAGGTGGGGGGAGCAGCATCATTTACCTACTTATGTGGGCTACTAATTACCATTAAGGGTTTGGTTTGGCCATTCAACCATCAAATGGGCATCACTCGACAATAATTTCACTGTTAACAAAGAGTTTTTATTTCATGGCAATTACTAAGAAGATGCATGACTATAAGACATTTTTCTTCTAATTTCCCCATATTTGCTAGGTTTTACATTTTCTGACATAGAGCTAGTATGTTAAGATAAAACAGTAACTAAAAGATGAAAGAGTAATAACTTAAATAGACTGGTCGAGAAAAATGCATCATTAATGTAATAAATGTAGATTGCAAGATATCAAGACTAACATAGTCCTAACACCTAGAGTATGCAGTTTCCTCTGCAATATGGAGTTAGAAGTTTGACTGCTAAGTCTAAGTTCACTGAATGTTTTGTAAATGTCAGTGACAACTCCAAGTGTGTCTGGTTAAATTGGAAAAATGCATTTAATGAATTTGGTAGTGACTTTTGTTTAGTTAAAACAGAAATTAATTTTATACTTTAACTTTCTCTTTATATATTTAGGTTCAGATCTAACTTTAGCAGGAGAAATATTTCTGTCCAAACAGGAACAAATATTATCAGTTGTATGAAAAGTAGAACTACTTCTACTTCCTTGTTGTTACACTTTTTAATGTTTTATGAATGTTATTTCTAGGTTTTATGAAAGTCTTGCTTGAAAACACAGTGCTTGCCTTAAACAGAATCAGATCAATTTTGGTATTAAGTACATCTCTAATATAGAGAATGCCCTAATGCTTTCAGATCTGCCCACATCCTTGGCCAAGCAGGAGGAAATCACATATTTGAAGTGATGGTTATTAAGTATGAGAATGTACCTATTTGGTTTTATTGGGGTTTATTGTGTGTGTTATGATATGAATTCAACTTAAACTAAGTAAACTTTAATGAAGAAATACTTTGAAACTTTGTCCATGCCTTTGAAGGTATAAAGTCTTCATAAAAACTAGCCATAGTACTAAATACATACCAAGTTTTTTGGTTTTCTTCCTGTGTGAATGGGCACATACAAAGCAACCATTTCTTGGACTTAATGGACTCACATAGGCATATCCTAGGATTTAGGTACTTTTCAAGAGGAAAGCAAACTTCATTTTTTAATGTGGTATCATTTACTTCTAGCTCTGATGACAGATTATCCTCTATTATAACATTTATACTTACATCAATGTTTCTCTTTGTAAGCTAAGAATAATAACTGTGCAGTAGTTCATGTGATTACAGCAGTGCTTATTGACGAAGAATACAAACTGCAATAAGGACAAATGTAGACCTGGTGAAAGGTAATAAAATTAGTCTGATTTACTCATACTTACCTAAGATCTGAATCAGGCTGGAAGAACATAAGGCTGAGATCTTCAAAGCAATTCAGGACATACAACCTTACTTTGAGCTCTGCCATAGGTTTAATAAGTGTACCAAAATACAGTGTTAGTTTTTATGATTAAGATTAAAAGAAAAAAAAAATCCTATTTCTGCTGTACATTCTAGTTGTCAGGCAAGGCTAAAAAAAGGAAAAATAATTTTATATAATTATCACTCTACTTTTTAACCTTTGCTAATACCCAGTCCTTATTTTCAAGAATCATACTTTTGTAGTTTTGCAAGCTGTGCTCCCTGGTATCCTATAATTATGGTTAGGGGGTTTTTTTGCAGTTGGTGTATCTACATATGGTTTTTATTATAGTTTGGCCTTCTTCCAGTTCTTTATTTGTATTATTTAAATACATACACAGATACTGAAGTTCTGCATTTGAATATCTTTCCACAGATTTTTTTAACTGCTTTGTTTTCCAGATCATCATATTTTAGGAGTGCACTTCTCTGCTTTCTTTCTGTGTGTGTTAGATAACACATTTTTAGGTTTTGTTTTTTTTTTTCCTTGTTCCTTGAACTGTTCTATGACATTTTCTAGTACTGAGCCAGAAGAATCATTTTCAGGAATCTGGGGAAGATATATGTATACGTACATATATATTTACATTTATATATTTGTTATTATTTTATTCTTTTAAAAATCTCTTTGATTTCTTAAATTAGTTAAAAAACTTTAATCCCTCTTGCTGATATATCTTTTCTTCCTGAAAAAGGGCTTTACAAGTATGTTGTTGTTTTCTTCTATGGAAAAAATGGCTTAAACTAGCAAGTAAAGTCAGTTTCAGTATAAGGTTAAAAAAAAGAGGACATATTAAAAGACATTCAAGATTAAGAGATAGTATCACATATTTGCTATCTTACTTCGATGATGCTCAGGCTTTATTCAGAGTTTTTTTCTAAAACAGGGAAAATTGCTTTAACAGGTGGTTACATTGCAATGCAGTGGATGATGAGTAGTTTACACGTTAGGGTAAATTCAAATAAACTTCCTTTATATGAATTCAGAGCTGTGTTTCATGTATTAGTTTAGTTAATGAATTTGGAAATTCTTGAGGGCAACTGAGAAAGAGTTCAGGACAACAAGATGTGAAGTACTGTTTATTACCATTAAAATTTGCTAACTATTCTTTAGACTCCATTTACAGGATGAGTTATCTTTGTTATAGCCTATTTTGTGATTCTAGTCGGTGTGTCTCCTCAAACAAGATGAAATTCTGGCTCCTCTAAAAGTAGCAGTTCTAAGGTCTCCCACAGCATCCTCACAGCTAAACTGAGGAAGTGTGGACTGGACCAATGGGTAGTGAGGTGGACTACCAACTGGCTGAAGGAAAGAAGCCAGAGAGTCGTGGTCAATGGGGCAGAGTCCAGTTGGAGGCCTGTAACTAGTGGAGTGCCCCAAGGGTCAGTACTGGGGCCAGTATTATTCAATATATTCATCAATGACTTAGATGAGGGAGTTGAGTGTACTATCAGCAAATTTGCTGACGACACCAAGCTGGGAGGAGTGGCTGACACACCAGAGGGCTGTGCTGCCATCCAGCGAGACCTGGACAGGCTGGAGAGTTGGGCGGGGAAAAATTTAATGAAATATAACAAGGGAAAGTGCAGAGTCCTGCATCTGGGCAGGAAGAACCCCAGGTTCCAGTATAAATTGGGGAATGACCTATTAGAGAGCAGTGTAGGGGAAAGGGACCTGGGGGTCCTGGTGGACAGCAGGATGACCATGAGCCAGCACTGTGCCCTTGTGGCCAAGAAGGCCAATGGCATCCTGGGGTGTATTAGAAGGGGGGTGGTTAGTAGGTCGAGAGAGGTTCTCCTGCCCCTCTACTCTGCCCTGGTGAGACCTCATCTGGAATATTGTGTCCAGTTCTGGGCCCCTCAGTTCAAGAAGGACAGGGAACTGCTGGAGAGAGTCCAGCGTAGGGCTACAAAGATGATTAAGGGAGTGGAGCATCTCCCTTATGAGGAAAGGCTGAGGGAGCTGGGTCTCTTTAGCTTGCAGAAGAGGAGACTAAGGGGAGACCTCATTAATGTTTATAAATATATAAAGGGGGAGTGTCACGAAGATGGAGCCAGGCTCTTCTCGGTGACAAACAATGATAAGACAAGGGGTAACAGGTACAAACTGGAACACAGGAGGTTCCACTTAAATATGAGAAGAAACTTCTTCTCAGTGAGGGTAACAGGACACTGGAACAGGCTGCCCAGGGAGGTTGTAGAGTCTCCTTCTCTGGAGATATTCAAAACCCTCCTGGACGCGTTCCTGTGTAACCTCATCTAGGTGATCCTGCTCCGGCAGGGGGATTGGACTAGATGATCTTTTGAGGTCCCTTCCAATCCCTGACATTCTGTGATTCTGTGATTCTGTGATTCCCAGAGTTTTGTTTAGTGTCTTGAATGTAAGTTTTAAAAGGATATGGTATGTAACCCAGAACTACTGTATCTTGTGGTTAACATCTGTGTCCCTGATTTGACATAACATACTGTAATGAAATTTGACTAGAAAAGGATTTCATTATGAAAATGATTTGTTGAAGGAAAGAGAGCAAAGAACCAGAAGAGAAAGTAACAACAGTGTGTTCACGAGATACAATCAGGGAATTATTTCTGAGGATATTGCTAAGCCATTATTATTCAATATTTTTTTCCTTTATGGCTTGAGGATATTGATACTTTAAAGCCAGATGCTGATTGACTGGTATGAACACTTGATTTTATGTATGCATGTGATGATGTATTACAAGAATTAGAGGTGACTAGAAAAAAAACCAAAACAAACCAGGAAGACTGTGGTACGTTTGATGTATTTTTCTACAAATTTGAATGATCTTCTACCCATCATGACGCCACTATTTTCTTGAGCTGTCAGCGAGAAGCCCAAAAATGGTTGCTTAAAACAGGCCTATGGGATAGGCTGTCCTGAAGCCAAGCAATCTGGAAGTTTCAGAGCCTTTTGCCACTGAAGTCCTTCAAGGCATCCTTTTATTAGGCTTGCGGGTACTGCTCAGAATGGCAGACAAAATGATTAGAAGCTCAGAGCAACTCGGGACCTTCAGCAGGTCACAGCTGGATTGCTAGGAAAAAAAAGAAAAAAAGGGGTGATTGAAATTTCCTGGAAGTTCACTGATATGACAGAAACCAAACAGTCTTAGAGATAGCTCTTTTCTTTGGTGGCTTCAGGCTATCTTCAGGTTTTAGTAGGTAGAGAAAGATGCATGAGATTGTTTTGGCTAGTTCTATTTAGGGCTAATAGGAAACAAATGTGCCCCCTGTAGTTGGAATGTTCACTGACAAACACATTTCTAAGGGTGAAATGGTTTAAGGAATCCACCTACAGTTGGTTAGTGATTTCTTTGATATTTTTTCTTCTCTTTATTTGGACTTCTTGAAAATATGTGTTAGCTCACTTTGCACTCCCTGTTGCTGTGAAAGTCAAATGGATGTTAATTCCAAACTAATAATGTCTGCAAAAGACCAGTGGGAAAGGCATCATCCTGGACAAAAATGATCAGAGAGACACGTTTTTCAGTAAGAAAAAAGTCCTCTGTTTTAGCAACTGCACAGTAATAAGTAATTCCACTAAGAATTTCAGTATCAATAAAATAAAATATTTTTTGTGTTCTTTAAATCATGTAATTCCCTTATTTCCTTCCAGGGAAATAGCCATATTCTCTGCTTGAGACATGGCTTTTCATGTTTGTACTGAGAATTGAGTCCTTGGACTTGGTCCCATCTTTTACATCCATGCATCTCATCAAGTGAGGGCAACAGTCTTTTACCTTATTAAAGGGTCCTCTATGCTCTACCAAAGGTGCCTGGTACAGGTCTTCTTCCCATCATGATGGTGTGATTCAAGGATGGTCCACCCTGATGATTCTGATGATGAATATAAAATGACCCTGCTACTGTCCACTCAGTTAGAAAGATAAATAAGATGTCTGATGCATAACTTCAGATGTTGCCATTAGGCAAAATGAGCTATACTTATGAACAAAAGCTGGTACTTAGCTTCAACAGCAATTTGCATCATGTTTTACTCATTAAAATAATCATTTCACTGTTTTAAGGCCCAAAATTTTTATTAAAGATAGGCAACATTTGCAAAAATGACTTAAAGACTTGAAGTAAATAATGATATTCAGATTCTGCAGTTGGTTTTAGATATTATGTATTCATGAAAAACAAGTGTTGGATATTGTAGAAATGCAGGGGAAACTGTAGGTGAACTCTGTAATTACCCATCTCTCTAATTCACTCACGATATATTTGTTAAACTTTCTTTTTTTTTTTTTGCTTTTTTTTTTCTTGCAATTGAATTCTCACTGGATGGAGAAAACAAAACCTCACTTTATTAGCAAATTCAGTAACTCTTTATTCCAAGATCTGGGACAGATGATAATCTCTCTTGGTTTAAATAGTTGGTTTTGAAGTTTTGAGGCTAACGATTAGTGCAAGACATTGTAGATATTACCATTTATTGTCAAGTGATTTTCAGTTTTGTAATCTGATTTGTAAACCAGTACATTAGTACTTTCCCAAAAGATTGAAATAATTCAATGGTTTTATTAGTGTAGCCAGAGACCTTTCATGTCACTTATAGTAGAGCATACTATATATATTGTTTGTTCTGCATTCAAAATATTTGAAATATTTTACCCTGATGGGTATTGATCATCTAAATACCGTACTTTAGATAAGCATTCATGGTTATTTTTTTTTTTTTCAAATAATTTGTTGTGAAATTATTCTACAGTGGTTTTGAAAATGAAGTATTTGCTGCTAGTATTGTGTTTCTTTTAAGCTTGGAATTGCTGAAGTGAGAGAGATGTCTGCCTAGCCCAATGACTTATTCGCAGCAATACCCAGTAGCAGATGCTAGGCAAAAGCATGCAACACCAGACTAAATTGGAGAAGCCCTTCCCCCTTTAGTTTCCAACAATAAGCAGATTAATGACTTTATTAGCCAGAGGCTATATCAAATCACTGTATTTAGTGGCTGTGAATTGATATCTCTTCCATGAACTTATCTCATCCTCTTATGAATTCATTTATGCTTTTGGTCTCTTGTGAGTTTCACTATTTAATCACATTTTGTGTGGAGAATGTAATTCCTTCTGATCATTTTGAATTGCTGACTGTGGTACTATCATGAGGTTCCTCTTCTATGAAAAATAAGGCATAAATGTTTAACTTTTTCTATATTTGCCATGATGTTCTAGGCATCTGTTCGATATCCCCACTTTTTTTTTCCTTCAAAGCTGGAGAAATGTAATTGGTTTATTTGTTTCTAAATACAGAAACTGTTCTATATCTGTCCATTCTGTTGCCCTTCTCCACCCTTTTGCTTTTTCCATTTTCTACTTGGCTGTTTTGGGAGGGAATGACCATAACTACATGCAGTATTTATGGTAGGGGATGTTGTGCTCTATGGATTTTGAGATTAACACAGGCAGGATTGTTTTTTCTTTGTCCTCAGTTACTGATAGCTCCTTGCATCTTATTGGCCTTCTCAAGCCCAGCTGAACACTTGCTACACCTAGCAGGATGAGAATCTTTATTTATCCTTTTATGGTTTTTGTTCAAAGATAAATTATTTCTGATATCATCAAGTTTGATGAAATTCTGTTAACTTCCAGAGAAAAGCCTCGTGTCAGGGCAATACAAAGTTTAAAAGCTTCTGAGCAAGCCATATTGTATCTCATTCCAAAGAGTGAGATTAAAAAGAGAAAGGAGGGAATGAGTATAAATTTTAAAACAACAAAACTCTGCAGTCAGGCAGAATTTGGCCTTGATTACAACTTAATATTCAGTGATACGTGTTAGGAGAGAGACATGCCAAAAACCTTAAAAATTTGCTGAGATCCTTCATAATTTTGGGCAGGGATATGAGGTAACAAGCTAGATAAAAACTAATGCCTGCCGCATAAATTGCTGTTATGTAAAGCAGTGCATATGGGAGAGTAGTGTTTTGATTCCCTTAGCCACTGGGATTTTGACACTACTATGCTTGCATACTTTCACATAATTAATGTAAAAAAGGTAGGCTTGCTGCCACCATAGTCATAGAATCATAGAATGGTTTGGGTTGGAAGGGACCTTAAAAATCTGCTAGTTCCAACCCCAAATTCATAAGAAAATGTCCCCCTACCTATTATATACAGTGTACATTTGTGAAGGTTTACTAGGGCTGTCCACTGTACCTATAGCAGATGCTCTCTGTCAACCCTGCTCACTTCCCGAAGAGAAAGGGAATAAGGGAGAGAGACATATGAATTACAAAAGAAAACTAAAATTGCTTTAATGAAAATAATAATAATAAAGTGAAATATATACAAATATAGACAAAACCAGTATTGAACCCAACCCCCCTGACAGCAATTCTGTTACTGTTACCACTGATGCTCTGGAGCAGGAACTGGGAAGTCCCAGACTGGACTCAGGATACATGGGAACCTGATTCAGGAGCTGGATTCTGGAACTAGAATCACGAACACATGGATTGGGATTGAACGCAGAACAGACAGAGACCTGAAGAAGGGAACTTGACCCTTGTGATCTCTCAGCTTTATACTGAATATTATGACACATATGAGATGGATACATCGTTGGTCAGTTTAGACTCACCTATCCTGGCTACTCCTCCCTGCATGTGTGGCCTATTACTTTCTGTACCCCTTTTTGTGGTACACAAGATTTAGCAGTGACCTTGGTCTTCACAGGAATATAAAGCAAGAGCCTTTCTGAATACCAATTCTTGGTAGTAACTCTAAATATCAAGCGTTATCACTGCTAGAAGCAGGCACTGCCTGTGAAACCATGCTGTTAATCTCCAGAAAATGCAGTTAGTTAGAAGAGACTCAGCTGAAAAGTAAAATCACTGAGCAGAATTAATTCTGTTCTAGCTCAAACCAGGACAATATTTTATTGTGCTTACTTGCAAACCAGCAACTTTCTACAGCTGTTACAACTGTAAATTAATTCCATAAAATTATCTACAAATGTGTACATTTTTCATAGTGAGTGGGGCTTTTCTGCATGCCTGCTGCCTGTACTTCTGCAGGCCCTTTGCTCACAGTCCCTTTTCTTGCCTTCTACTTTCTTAAAGAGGCTTCTTGGTCTAAGCATGTGCATAGGCATTCTCCTGATTTTAGATATAAGCCTTTCCTGTGTAGAAGATAAAACAACTTTCTAGGAAACATCACATACAGTACATATTGAGGACACAAGTAAATTATATATTCTGATAAATAGTAGGTTTGCATAAATATCCAAATGGTAATTTTGAATTTGTTACTGCAGCATGCATTCATATACATGTTCTGTCTTTAAAGTAATCTAGAATACACAAGAATCAGAGAAATAGAGTCTGCCATCTCCTGAATGATTACTGTAGAATAAGTATAAAATCCCTCTGCTTTAATTTCATTTTTTCTTGTTGGTTTACTACTGTTTGGTTTTTGTTTTGTTTGTCTGGGTTTTTTTGTTTGGTTTGGTTTGGGTTTTTTTTTATACTAGAAAAGAAAGAAAATTAAGTGGAGCTATTGGATAAAATTTAAAATAAGAGTTAAGAGTGAGAAATACAAGGAAGTTTCATATATATATATAAGCACAAATTTTTTTATGTCCTTTCTCTTGTCTTTGCATACTGATCCTTGATTTAAGCCTTTAAGTGCAATTGAAGTTGAAAAATAATGTCCTTTTCAAGGTCTTCCTAGATTTCCCTGCAATTTTAATCTAGAGAATCACAGGATACCTTTTTCTTGGTGAAAATAGCTTTAGTTAGGGTGTTTCATATCTTGCCATTATTAGAAAATAAAAAGAATGCGTTTTGTACACCTGAGTGGAACGCTGTTTGAGAGAAGAGGGGCTTTATTGTGGTCAGGGAATTAACTTAAACTAGCTATAAGAGAAGTCAGTTCAAGACCATAACTAGCTGGGTTATGAGCTTGAAAGGTTTCACACGAATTACAAAGCATCCTGAAAGCATCAGAAAATTTGCCAAAATTAAAAGAACAGAATGTGTCAAACTTTATAAATATACACAATTCAGAAACTGGAGGAGGAGAAAGGAACAAGGAGATTTTATTTGTGGTAAACTGCTTGCAGGGAAGAAATTTGTATGTATGTTGTACTCTTAAGCTAGCATCAAAATTCAAGGTTCTGTTGTGTTTGAACAGAAACTAAGTTGCTGAATGCCTGTGTAATTACTTTTCATTCACAAGTCTGAAGTGCTGTTTTGCAGTGCATCATGAAGTTAATTACTATTACTTAATTATTACAGTATATAAGTATGAAAATGTTTATATATAGTCAGAAGCCTGTAAGACTGCTGGAGAGAATCTTTCTGTAATACCTCAGTAGAACACCACTAAGAAGCATTATCAAAAGATAAACATGTGACTGGGGGTGAAATTAAACAGACTTATTAATCTCTTTTAAATAAAGCTAGCAGAAAACTTGATGTCTGATAAATTTGTTTATCTCTGCAAGTACAGCTGCTGAATGCCTTAATTCTTCACTTTAAAAGAACACATCTGTGATAAATTAATAAGGTCTTGATATACAAGTATAATGACCAGGTTTTTTCCCTACTCCTTTCTGCAACATAGTTTCACTTTCATCTCATCTGGAAAACAACTTACAATTTAATTATTACAGAAAGTCAAGAGGATTACTTAATGTTATTAGAGCATGAAATTGAGTATACTGAATGTAAACCAGAACGCCTGTATTATGTTTAGCTCACATGAGTAGGCTTATTCAAGTTAATGGAAATATGTGCATAAATAATACTTTTCAGAATTAAGTCTTCGAATAACTGTAGTATCTAAGCATAATAGCTGTACAGAAAATTCAACTGCATAACAGTAATGTTCACTGATCCTTTGTTATTTTCTAAATGTTTAACTTGGTTTACTTGAGCTGGTTAAATGTTCCTGTATAACCTTACTCAGAAATTTCCCCAAGCCTTTGTTTAAGTCTGTCTTTACTGACAAATTCATGAACTGCTAAGTTTGCCTGCACTGGATAGATATTTTTGGATGTGTTCTTATTTGAGCATCCTAGTAAGGACTGTGGAGTACAGCCAAGAACAGTAGTAGTAAGTCAGATACATCTTAAGTAAAATAACATATTTATGAAGAATGGAAGCAAGTCATACCTTACACATGTTTAGCTATATTTATGAAGAAATACTTTCACTAATTCTGTAAATGTGTCTCCAGTGAAGCTAATATGTAAAAAAGAGAAAAGTTGATTTGCTAAAATTTTACAAACTAATTACATAGAAAATTATATAAAGCAAAAAGGGATAAAGGTTGGCCAATGAATTCTTTGTCCTTGGCAGTTGCTAATTATTTAATAAAACCTATGTGCTCTGATACTCTTGCACTGATAGCTATAGTGAGTACCTACAGGTACTTACTCCATAAAGAGTCTTTTGTAAGTCAATACACATATGTAAGTAGGACCATACTGTTTACCATGAAGAACAATTCTAGAAATAGTATGAGAATGGATTAATTGGGAATCTTTATTTTACACTGTGTTAATTACTTTGCTACAAAATTCTATTTCCTGTGTGCTACAAGTAATTTCATAGTAGAGATATTTCACCTGGAGCATGATAGCATATTATAAGCCTGAAAGAAATTTTCAGGTATGTTGCTTTATTAAATTCACACTGACTGGGATTAGATTTCCATATCTTCCTTGAAAGAATCTGAAAAGAGATACTTGATTATCTTTCCTGTTTAAAAATAAGGTATAAACAAGAGGAAGTGAATGGAAAGCTCTTTTTGTCTTAACTTTCTCATATTTGCAGTACATCTTTCTTTAATATATTTTATCTCTCTTTAGCATACTATTCACTTTCTGTAAGGTTCAGTATGTTGTTTACAATATTGTTTATTAGCTTAACATATTTACTATATTTCAGTAATTTTTTTTTTTTAAGCAGGTGTAAGTGTGTATAACTTGTTAGAGAGTTCAGACTGACACAGATTTGAAAGTTTTGCTTACCAGTTAGAGTTTAGCAGGTTCTTATCGTTTCTCAGAGGTTTATTTTTTAACAGGGCTGCTTGTTTGTTCTATTTTTTTCCATTGTTGTGTTTCAGGTAGGAAGGGGCATAAATGCTACAGTTATTAAGGAATGAAGAGACTGAGATTTGTAGTTAATACATGGATTAAAATTTCTGTGAGAACTTAAAGAGTACTGAAGGCCTTTTTTTCCTGTAGCACACTTTGCTGTGTCCTGTTGTTTATGAGTTGGATATTCATCTGAAAGTAAACCTACAATTTGTTCTTGCTTTATGTAGTTTGTAGTAATTATATCTAAAACCCAACATTAGTGTTCTTTGCAAATAATAAGCTGGCAGAGCTCAATCCATTTGATTGTTGTACCATTTTTGTATTTTCAGGTGGTTTTGATGTAAAATTATTCCTTCCCTTTTGTTTATGTAATAGTGGATCATTATCCCATACATTTCCATGGCTTTTGTTAAGAGTGGTCAGAAGTTTGATTTTTTTTTTTTCTTTTCCCTGATAATGTATGTCTACAGTGAAAAGACTATATCATGCTAGTTATCATAGGCTATTTTTATAGTCAGTGAAGAAAAATAGAGCATGATTCATCTGACTAGTTTCAGCCATTTATTTAGAGTTAGATAAATTGTGCCCAGAGGTTACATTTTCCTTTTTCTGAAGTGAACTTAGATGACTAGCTTAAATGGAGATGTCTGTACTGTTAAAAATCTGAAACTCAGTGAAGTGAAACCTGCCCAGGATTTCTTCATGCTGAATGATATCATGTGAGCAAGAGTTAATGTGTGGTTATGGACCAGCAGTTTGTACTATGGAGTTTCCCATTTTTCTTGGCTAGTTATCTACCTTTTATTCAGATGTAAACAAGGGGCCAAATCAGAGAAGTAAGGGATGGTATTCTTAAGAAGATGGATTGTTGGCCTCTGTATAGAAGTCTTGAAAGAATTTAGCTCATGTCAATCAAACTCAGTTGTCCACTAGACTTTTCAGAGGAAGAGGTCTTCATTTAGAAAATGTGCAGAATAGCTTTACTGTTTCAAAAATTCCAGTCCTGTGGAGAACTGCTTCCAGTGTGCCTTGTGGTATTAAATTTTCACAAAGGATACCTGCAGTGACTGTGTTGACAAAGATTATCACTGCACTTGCATGTGGCAGACAGAAGTATAAAAATGTGATTTGGGGAACAGGGATGAAGGAGAGAATCTGTCTATGTAAGCACATATTCTCCTCTGTGCCCTCTGGGCTCACCTTCAAAGTGGAGATTTTGCCGCCTTCTGTTAAGGCTGAAGAATAATTTAGGTTTAGTCAAGCTAAGAGCCTGGACACGCACCAAAATGATCAAAGATGTCTGAAGAGAAATCTCAAGAATAGTAATGAAACAATGTGGATCCAGCTTTGGAAAGCAGGTAGGTGACATAAGGAATTCCTTCATGAAAGTAAACACCTGTATA
This sequence comes from Brachypteracias leptosomus, assembly GCA_013401335.1. Lineage (NCBI taxonomy): Eukaryota > Metazoa > Chordata > Aves > Coraciiformes > Brachypteraciidae > Brachypteracias > Brachypteracias leptosomus. Next base: position 38,910 of record VYZX01010923.1, on the reverse strand, counting down.
TATTTAAACTTACTCCACTTTATTCTGCTTAGGAAATGGCTGTTTGTCAGTTTTGCATCAAAATTGCTGTAGATTGTCTAAAGGTGTGTGTGTCATTTTCAAGTTTTCTGCTAGGAAAAACGAAAAGCAAAATCTAAACAAATATACTGAAGTAAAAGGGGTGTGCATGAGGGAAGTAAAACCAGAAATATATAAATATTGAGGAAATATTTAATTCGTATGCCTTTCCAAGTCTTTACTGCATAAACACTAATAAAATTAATCAGAAGAAAAAATCCCAAACCTGTATAGTATGTACTGAGAAGAAGGGAATTATTTACTTATGCTAATATATTTTATTTTTGAGGTCAGCAAATAACAACTAAGCATAGTTATTTGAAAGCAAGTCTGTTTGCAATACAGGTTCCAAACTAATTTTCAGGGATATATGGAAAGAAAAGATCATAGTTGATTGCAAATCCTCTTCTAATAGTCCATTGCAAATTGGTACTTTAAATACCTGTAATAATACCTGTGGTAGTTTAGACCCAGCCTGGAGATAAGCATCGCATGGCCACTCACCACCACCCCACCCATGGCTGGATGGGAAGGAGAATAGGAGAACAAGGCAAAACCCTGTGGACTGAGATGAGAATTTAATAGAACAACGTGAGAGTAGAAAAACCAACAGTAACAATAATAGTAAGGAAACAATATATAAAGCAAGTGATATAAACTGCACCAACTAGCTCTGCAGCAACAACGTCTCACCAGAGACCTGTCCTCTGCCCTTATATAGTGGGCATGATGTCATTATGGTATTGAATATCCCATTATCTGGTTCAGCTGTCTATTTTGGCTGTGGCCCCTGGCCAGCTTCTGGTGAAAATTAACCCTATCGCAGAATCACAGAATTATTGAGGCTGGAATAGACCTCTGAGATTATCAAATCCAGCCTATGACCTAACACCATGACATCAGCTAGACGATGTCACTAAGTGCCACATCCAATCTTTCCTTAAACACTTCCAGGGATGGCTACTCCACCACCTTCCTGGTCAGTCCATTTCAGTGTCTAATCGCCCTTTCTGTGAGGAAGTGCTTCCTAATATCCAACCTAAACTCCCCTGGTGCAGCTTCAGGCCATGNACTAAGCTCCCGTGGTGCAGCTTCAGGCCATGCCCTCTTGTCCTGTCACTAGTTGCCTGGGAGAAGAGCCCGACCCCCAGCTGACTACAACTTCCTTTCAGGTAGTTGTAGAAAGTGATAAGGTCCCCCTTGAGCCTCCTCCTCTCCAGGCTGAACAACCCCAGCTCCCTCAGCCTCTCCTCATAAGATTTTTCCTCCAGTCCCTTCACAAGTCTCACTGCTCTCCTCTGAACCCACTCTAGCCACTCAATATCTTTCTTGAAGTGAGGGGCCCAGACCTGCTCACAGTACTCAAGGTGAGGCCTCTCCGGTGCCCAGTACATGGGGAGAATTACATCCCTGGTCCTGCTGACCGCACTATTCCTGATACAAGCCAAGATACCATTGGCTTTTTGTGCCACCTGGGCACACTGCTGGCTCATGTTAAGCCAGTGGTCAACCAGTGCTCCCAGGTCCATCTCTGCTGGGCCGCTCTCCAGCCACTCATTCCCCAGTCTGTAGCGCTGCATGGCGTTATTGTGGCCAAAATGTAGGATTCTGCACTTGGCCTTGTTGAACCTCATACCATTGGCCTTAGCCCATTTGCCCAGCCTGTCCAGGTCCATCTGCAGCATCTTCCTACCCTCCAGCAGATCGACATCTTGGTGTCATCCATGAACTTACTAACAGTAGACTCAATCCCCTCATCCAGGTCATCAATAAATATGTTGAATAGAACTGGGCCCAGTACTGATCCCTGGGGGACACCACTGCTCACTGGACACCAACTGGATGCAGCACTATTCACAACCACTCTCTGTGCCCCGTCATCCAGCCAGTTTTCAACCCAGCGAAAGGTACACCTGTCCAAAGCCATGGGCTGCCAGCTTTTCCAGGAGGATGCTGTGGGAGACTGTGTCAAAGGCTTTGCTGAAGTCTAGGTAGACCACATCCACAGACTTCCCCTCATCTACCAGGCGGGTCACCCAGTCATAGAATGAGATCAGATTGGTTAGGCAGGCCCTTCCTTTCCTAAGCCCATGTTGGCTGGACCTGAACTCCTAGTTGTCTTGTACATGTTGCTTGATGGCACTCAGGATGATCTGCTCCATAATCTTGCCAGTCACCGAGGTCAGGTTGACAGGCCTATAGTTTTCCGGATCCTCCTTCCAACCCTTCTTGTGGATGGGCATCACATTGATCAACCTCCAGCCATCTGGGACCTCCCTGGTTAGCCAGGATTGGTGATAAATGATGGAGAGTGGCTTAGCCAGCTCTTGTGCCAGCTCCCTAAGCACCCTAGGATGAATTCCATCTGGACTCATAGACTTGTTAGGATCTAAGTGGCACAGCAGGTTACTAACTACTTCCTCTTGGATTACAGGAGGGATATTCTGCTCCCCATCCCTGCCTACCAACTCAGGAGCCCAGTTGCCCTGAGGATAATCAATCTTTTTGTTAAAAACTGAGGCAAAGAAAGTGTTAAGTACCTCATTTTTTCCTTGTCTTCCGTTACTATGTTCCCCCCTTCATCCAACAAGGAATGGAGATTTTCCCTGGTCCTCCTTTTGTTATTAATGTATTTATGAAAGCACTTTTTATTATCTTTGACAGAATTGGCCAGATTAAGTTCTAACTGAGATTTCACATCTCTAATTCTCTTTCTACATGACCTTACAATATCCTTAAAAGCTTCCTGGTTCATGTACCCCTTTTTTCAAAGTTGACACACTCTTTTTTTTTCTTGAGTTCTTGCAAAAGCTCCTTGCTCAACCAGGCCAGTCTTCTACCCTGCCAGCTCATTTTTTGGCACACAGGGACAGCTTGCTCCTGGGCCTTCATAATTTCATTCTTAAAGTAAGCTCAGCCTTCCTGGGCCCCTTTGCTTTTGAGAGCTGCTTCCCAAGGGACTCTCGAAACCAGAGTCCTGAATAGACCAAAGTCAGCCCTCCAGAAGTCCAAGGTAAAGGTTTTGCTGATGGCCCTCCTAGCTTCACCACATATTGAAAATTCTATCATATCATGGTCACTGTGCCCCAGACGACCTCCAACCATCACATCTTCCATCAGCCCTTCCCTGTTCGTAAACAGTAGGTCTAGTGGGGCACTATTGCTGGTAGGCTCGCTCACCAGCTGCAACAGGAAGTTGTCATCCACACATTCCAGAAACCTCCTGGACTGCCCCCTTTTTGCTGTGTTGTAATTCCAGCAGACATCTGGTAAGTTGAAGTCCCCCACAAGAACAAGGGCTAGTGAACATGAGACATCTTCAAGTTGTTAAAAGAATGTCTTGTCAGTGTCTTTATCCTGGTCGGATGGTGTGTAGCAGACTCCCATCAGGATATCAGCTTCATTTGCCTTCCCCTTTATCCTTATCCATAGACATTCCACCTTGGTGTGTCTAACATTGAATTTGAGACAGTCAAAGCACTCCTTAACATATTATGCTGCCCCTGCACTTCTATTTCCTTATCTATCCCTTCTAAAGAACCTGTAGCCACCCATTGCAGCACTCCAACCATGCGAATTGTCCCACTACGTTTCTGTGATGGCAATTATATCATGGTTTCCCTGGTGCACAATAGCTTCTAACTCCTCCTGTTTATTGCCCATGCTACGGGCATTGGCATACATGC